>CAXITT010000596.1:211944-347871 GCA_964033795.1 Lymnaea stagnalis | reverse complement strand
CTCGGGGGGGGGGCACTTGGCTTTCCCCGGGAGCACTGCCCCCCCCCCCGGAGATATAGCTGAAAGAAACCCTGCCCCCCTCCCTCAACGTCCACGATGGATTTCTTCTTTTTAAAATAAGTACACCGTAGAACAGCGGTTCTCAACCTGTGGGTCGCACGACACTTTCACGGGGGTCACCTAAGACCATCTGAAAACTCTTGTACTTTACAGTTAAAATGTGTCAACGAAAATAATTTTGTGGTTGGCGGTCGCCACAACATAAGGAACTGTATTAAAGGGTCGCGGCATTAGAAAGGTTGAGAACCACTGCCGTGGAACAATAAAATTTTCCAGATAACCCCACTTGAAAAAAACGAATTTAGATGTATTTGATCTTACGGTTTAATTTAATTTGTTAAAGTGATTTTTGAAATTGTATAGGCCTATTATTTATTTATTTGGTGGGCGAGGGGCGATTTGCTTCTATAAAATGGGGCCGAGGCCAGCGCGGTTCATTACTTAAAGTATAATAATAATTGGGCTAAGAGTTATAAAATGAAAACGGTGGGAAGCTGTGTTCTGGCCTAATTAAAACAGTAGGACCATTTTTTAAAGAAATCTTGTGATATTAAACCTATTATAGAACAGTGTTTCTCAACGCGGGTGGTACCACCCCTATAGGGTGGTGGGATGTCCCAGGAAGCACTAAAATGCTCCGTAGAATCAGATATTAGGGACTGCTGGGGATATATATTTATTATTCATTGTTATCATTGTTAGTTTTTAAAACAAAAATATATGTATTTCAAACTTATAAAAGGCAACGCGTTGCTGGAGGGGGCAATCTTCGTGACTTCATCAGCTTTATTATGTCTTTGTTTCCATGGAAGTTGATTCAGAGGTTAAATAAATGTCGTTTTTTTAGAAAGGATAGTGAGGGCGCTTGGTGCAACTTTGCATAACTTTGACTACTTGATAACTAAACGAAAAGTTCACTTTCAAGGCAAGGACATGTTGTTCCTGCGTTTTTTTAAAATAATTTTTTATTTATTATTTTGTTTGTTTGTTAATTAATTATTGTTTAAAGTTCCTATTATTTCTTTTACTTTTTATGGTGTCATTCATAAAAACTTAAAATTTATTGACTTTCACATTGCCGCTATGGGAAGCTATTTTTTAAAATAAATTTTGCAAATTAAAAGAACCAATGCTTCTTTCAGTGCTGAGTCCTTAGTTACTAGACATGACTTAGCTATTGTCACGAGTATATGCAGATTTCAATAAAAAATCAAGTTACATTTGCTAGGAGATGATGTCAATCGTATTAAAACCAAATGAATAAACTCTACTTTCATATTAGGTAAATCAATTCTGATAAATTGCGTTATTGACCGATATCCAAGCCCTTCAGCCTTCAGGCCTAGAAGAGAAGGGCTTTACAAGATTATAGCTCAGCACGTCACTAGGTTACTCAGCGTGGCAAACTCATGGTGCTACCATCGTCTTTTTTCAGACTTTCCATGGACCTCACTGAGTCTGTCTGCCCTGGTGACACCCTGCTTTGGTGACAATCTTTTCTGTTTGCAACTACTCTGTCTCGTGCCTCCCTGTTCTGGTGACAATCTGCTATGGTGAGACCCTGTTCTGTTGACAATCTGCTATGGTGAGACCCTGTTCTGGTGACAATCTGCTATGGTGAGACCCTGTTCTGGTGGAAACATGTTGTGATGACACCCTGCCTTGGTGACAACCTGTTCTGTCTGGTAACATCCTGTTTTGGTGGCTACCTGCTATGATTATGATGGCAACCTTATTTTGTGGCACCCAGCTCATGTATTTAAAGGAATTCTGTTTTGAGACTGATTTGAGCAAACACTCTAAAATTTGCAATTTACAAACATATAATCCATTCAATTATATTTCATTTGATACCTCATTTTGTCTTACAAATCCAACAATAATATTTTTAACAGTTTTCTAATCCCTACCTCTCACTTCTGATACCCGGGTGTGAATAGCCACTTCGATTTTTAAAAAAGTCAAGAAAAAAATGCTTCGCTGATTTCGGGGAATGCCTATTCTATTTTTAGTTTGCTTCGCTGAAAATTACTAAGCAGTTATAAATACACACAGCATATACATTTAAACATGTTGTGGCCTGCCTGATTGAACACTTGGTAAGGCAGCAACAATAAGTTTGCAAAATATTAAACACCAACCGTATTCTCTGTGGTAAATATGTATATTTTTTAGTTTAAAAAGTATTTAAAAAATATTTTATTTGTTTTAAATTGTATCATTTGTTTGAAGTAAATCATAATATTCATATAGTTAGCCTATACTACAATATTACCGTAATATTGTAAATAAAATCACAAAGGGGGCGTGGCACTGTGATTCTCAATACCGTATGATATAGACCCTTACCTGATTTGTGTTCCTACATTCTTTTAAACCAAAAATTTACAATTTTCATAAAAAGGAACTGCGGATTAAAAATATATAGATCTATTCTAGTATTAACCTTAAATTGCTTGATTTTTTTTTTCATTGTAATGAGACATATACAAACACTTTGACTGTTTTATAACTAAAAATATTTAAAGAACTATTGTAAATTAAACACCTTGAATTCAATCTAGTATTCTGTTGTATATAATAAATTAATAAACCATCTGTTTTGTTTCAATAGAATAGTCTAGAAGAGACATAGACTGGAACATTTTGGGACTAAACCAAAATCGTGAAATTAAAATATTTTATTTGGAAGCATGGCAACAGCAGCAACAGCAAAGAAAACATGCCCGTACGGTTCAAAATGCTATCGTAAGAACAAAAAGCATCACGAGGAATTTACTCATCCAGGAGACGAGGATGTCTTGCCAGAGAAAAAACAAGTGAGTCTTTGCTGTGGTGATTTTTAAAAAAGAAGAAATGCGACAAAGGGCTTGGTAGCTACTTCATTACCTTAAATGGGTCTTTTTTTTAAATCTGGAGGCCTGATGACAGTCTTCTGACTTCAATAAATTGAATATGAAGTTCATTTTAAGAGACCATCGAATTTCACAACTGTATCATTTACATTAGGTTTTTCCAGGTGGTACACAAGAAAAAAAAGTTAAGAAGATTACATAAGTGGTGCAATATTTTAAAACTGTGATAATCCTTTAAAAACGATGAACATGCACCATCTAAACAACTTTTTATTCTTCTTTTCTTATTTGTATACGTATTTATTAGCCAATCCTTACAGTTTTTTTTAAAGAAAAGCTTCCCTTTTTAATAAACATAAACCTATGTTTTGATATATTTTTCAATAGATTGTTTTAAAAAATATCGTTTTTAAAACTGCTGGTTTTATAATAATTCCAAGTCAATCAGATTTTACCTACAGAAAGTATATCATGATGTCAAAAAAGAAGCAATTATAAGCTAACCCAAAAGTCAATATACATACATACATACATACATACATACATACATACATACATATATATATATATATATATATATATATATATATATATATATATATATATTATATTAAAAAAAAAGAAATAATAATCTAACACAAAAGTCATTATACATACATACATACATACATATATACATACATACATACATATATATATATATATATATATATATATATATATATATATATATATGTATATTGTATATATATATATATGTAATACTTTTCAGTAAGAAGTAGCTTAGTAACATGTAGATGACTTATTAGTTTTATAAAATATAATAGTTAAAACCACCACCACTTTTTTCCCGCTCTCGATTTAGCGCTTAGTTCACGCCATCAGTGAGAATAATGACAAGCCCCCAGCCTTAAAGAAAAGGGCATCCAAAAGGAAATCCGATGAAAGTGCAGACGAAACCGCGTACAAAATAACAGCCAAAGCCACGCCCACATCATTTATTCCATCGCCAAGTACACCGACGCCGTCCCCTAGCAAAAAAGTAAAACTCGCTGACGACGAGGAAGAGAAAATTGCTGTCGACTGCAATAAAACAAAAAAGAAAACTTCATCACCGGAGTCCAACGGCCCAGCAGGCACTGACGCCACAAGTAAACCGGACGACGAGAGTTCGACCAGCGGTGAGAGCAGGGCGGTGCCGGAGGTGATACAATACAAGGAGAAGAAAGCCAAATGCAAATATTGGGACGCATGTTATCAGACAAGTGAAGCACACAAGAAGGAGTTCGATCATCCTAGTGATCACATGGAAAAAGGTGTACATCATAAAATATATATATATATAATATATACAATAACATCTTTCAGTGGCTTAGTTAGGGTTAGTGCCACCCTGGGCCAAGCTTTGTGCAACTTTGCAGTTGGCTTAAAATGCCGACCTCAATATAGAGAAAAAAAAGTCTCGCCCTGGGCTGACCACCCCCTCCGCACCCCACTTCCTATCCCACTGCCAACGCATATTCTTTACTGGTTCCTGCATGCGAATTAAATGGAACCACGATTACGAGGAGTTACTTTAGTCATTTGAATGAAATTGAGTTAATGTACATGAACATTTGAGTCCCTCGTTTTGATCAAGTCACATTTTTTAAATGTTTGGACTGAGGAGTATGCTCCCAAAACATGTAGAAATGAGACTTTAGGACTGAGGAGTATGTTTTCAAAACAGTAAGACATGAGACTTTAAGACTGAGGTGTATGCGGTCAAAATATATAGACATCACACTTTAGGACTGAGGAGTATGCTGTCAAAACATATAGATATCAGACTTTAGGACTGAGGAATGCTATCAAACAGTGAGAATTCCGACTTTAGGACTGAGGAGTATGCTGTCAAAACATTTAGATATCAGACTTTATGACTGAGGAGTATGCTATCAAAACAGTGAGGCATCAGACTTTTGGACTTAGCAGTATGTTGTTGAAACAGTAAGTCATTACAATTTAGGACTGAGCAGTAAGCTATCAAAACTGTACNTGTTTTTTGTTGACTTTGTACCGCGCTTCGAGCCTTTGGGGATGAAGTGTGTTTTTGAAATGAACTTTATTAATATTATTATTATCTTTATCTCTAAGCCTCTTACCTTTGGTTTTAATTTTTTTTTTTTTTTTAAGGAAAAAAAAAGAGGATATGACATATTTTAATAGTTAAGTCTAAAGGGGCTTGACCAAAGTGGGGTACTCGCCCTATTGGGGGGGGGGGGTGCGATGTGGTATTTCAGGGTTTGCAAGGAAATGTTAATTAAGAACAGAGGAGTCATCCCTGCTTAGGCTTGAAGTACTTCATAATTTGTAATTAATATAGGAGCCAGAATGATTAATAAATTGATCGCGGGCCTCTTAAGATATAGAAGAAGATGACTTGACAGTTGAACAAATGATTTCAATATATATATTTAAAACAATGCTTATGAAGAGCCTCATTCAAGGGACATTTTTCTTAACATTTCTTAGTTACGCCTGTTCTTTTTATGTTGATTCAATGTTTAAAGTCAGGGGCGTCATTTCAGGTTTTTTCAAAAAGTAGGGGGGGGGGAACCAAATCTTGGTCGGCTTGTTAAGTTGTTTATTACTGGAGGTGCCACAGTATATAGGAGTTAAAATTAAACCTGCAAATTCGGGTGGGGGCGGCAAATGCCCCACCCTGACCTAACCAAATGATGTCCCTGTTTGGAGTGAGCAGTTTTGTCTATATAAAATATAAATACTTTGCGAAGCCAGGTTATGTTTTCTCTTGCCATCGACAACCAGCATATGATTAAGTATTTTTTTTTATGTAATGCCATTATGATTTTGCTCTCATCTCAACAGGACACAGAATCCAGTGGGATGGTGGATAAGTGAAAAGTTGGATGGTGTGAGGGCATTTTGGAATGGACGGTGAGTTGGCGTCCCATACTATGCTGCACAAGTAGTTTAAAAATATGATGCGGTTTCATTTTATCAATTGTATATGCTCTATGAAATATTTTAATTTTATTTTTAACTGTATAAGACTACAGCTAATACATGTAAATTCGTAAATACAGTGGCGTAGCGAGGGTGTTTGGCGCCCCGGAACAAGATTCGCGCCCGGGGACAAGATCCATTTTTAGCACCCCTTTTTCTTTTTTTCAACTCTCAAACCCATTATTTTCATCAATAAAATAATATCAAAACACATTTTGGCGCCCCTAACTAGCTGGCGCCCGGGGACATCTGTCCCCCCCTGCACCCACCACGCTACGCCTCTGTGTAAATAGCATTGTTTTTGCTAGGGCTGACCAAGCAAAGGGCTTATTATTATGTTGACAAACCACTATACCCCATCCACGAATGTTTAAGTTACTTTGAGAATGTTACATTTAGCCAAAAAAAATAGCTTGGTATTGGTCTCTCAAAATTTGAGAGGGCGATATATGTTCATTGTAAAACTAAGTCTAACAACTCCACTTAAAATGTATGATGGTAAAGGTCAGTGTTTTGCTGGTTTGTTGGTCCAGATCAATGGATTTCATCAACCCACCTAACTAAACCCAGTTTAACTAAAATAAACTACCACAAATGACATCAGAATAGCATTTAGTCTAAAGGGACCCGGGTCCGAATAGCGGCGATGCGTGTCCGGGTCCATTTTGACTAAATGCTATTCGGGTGTCATTTGTGGTAGTTTATTTTACTTAAACTGAAGAATTAAGTTAACAAACATATAATCCATTCCATTATCTTTCACTCGATACCAAATTTTATCTTACAAACCCAACAATAATATTTTAAACTTTTTAAAATCCCAACCTCTCACTTCTGATAGTCGGGTCCGAATAGCCACTTCGCTCTTTACTGTAGACCAGTGTTGCCCAACAGGATGCGACCGCTCCACAGGGGAGGCAATTTGAAATTGTGGGACATAATTTAATCTCTGAGATAGGAGCTGTATATAGCCATTTTTAAATATTTTTTTTTTTACAGGCGTGTTTGTGGTTTGTTTTTTCCGTGGAAGGGGGCAGCAAAAAACCAGCCTTTGCCGCGATACTGATACTTTGTCATTATATCAATTAACATATGTTTATCTCTTATTATATTTATAATTCTACGATGTTGAATCTATCAGGAAAATTGAAATGTAGTTTTCATGACTGCAGCATTTAGACTTTTTTTTTTTTAAATGTATGCATAATGAAATAAAAACTATCGCAAAACAAAATCAAACATTAAAATTGAACATCGAAAAAAACCCACAAAAAATCACCACTGGTATTGAAATCATAGGCTACTCTTGTGGATGTAGTCGGAGGCGTAGCTAACATTAATGCTCCCCCCCCCCCCCCCCCCAAAAAAANCCCCCCCAACGAAAAAAACTGTAGTTTACCGAACATTCTGATCCTCAATATGTAAAGAACAAATGCCACCCGGGGCGGACCACACCCCTACGACTCCACCCCATTCCTACGTTAGTGGACGTAGTACATGTCTGAAATCATCTGAAATGTTTTACAGGTGTTTCTACTCCAGACTGGGAAATGCTTTCTACGCTCCCGAGTGGTTCACTAAGGTAGATATCATATTCATATCTGATGCCTGCCAAAACTCACTACTATGTAACAGGCATATATTAACTAGCTAATGACTGGTCGTATGGATGAAAACACTATTCATATTCTTACAATTTACTTTATTTTATCATCATCGTTATTTTATATTTTAAACGTTAATTCAAAGTTTAAATAAGGCTGCCAGTCCTTACGTCTTTTTCCCAATATGATCAATTGTTTTGAAACTTGTGTAATTGTGTTTCATTAGTATAGAGTATAAATTTGTGGCGTATATCGTTCCCTTTTTTCTGAAAACAAATATGGCCACCAAAGAAACTTTTTTAAAAAAAGGTGTTTTTTACAATATAAATTTGGTGTCATTTAGATTATAACTATAATGAATATATTATGTTTAATCGAGCTGCAAAGTATAATAATAAATGTATTTTAGTTGCAATAAAAGGGAGCAAGGGCTTTTTAACTTAAGATAACTTTTACATGAATCATTTTCCTAGGCAGTAGAATCCTTGACATAAGTGTACCACCAAACCCGAATTCTCCCTTTATTTTTGAGTTAGTTTAAAACAAATTACAAACTGTTGCTTTTTCTCTATCCTAACAAACCAAATAATTTAATTCTTAAATTATTACAGACAAAACGTAAAATTGTGAGATATTTGTTTTTTACCCTAGTTCATATATATATATGGGTATGTGGGAATGATTGTGGGTATAAACTTGAATAACACTACAATTGTTTAAACATATAATGAATATTTCGATATATTTTATTTGACACACAGGACTTGCCACGAGACATACATTTAGATGGTGAGCTGTTTGGTGGTCGGGGTGAGTTCCAGTCTACTGTGAGCATTGTGAAGACTGCCGAGAGCCCCAAGTGGAAGGATATCAAATATTATGTGATTATGACATTTCTTTTCCATTGATTTGCTCTTGTAAAAAATATTTAAGTTAGTGAGATGAGATCACGAACGAGAAGTGCCAAAGTGCTAGATTTCACTTACATCACTGTTAGACATAAGTGTTCACAAACAAGCCGAACATTCAATAGGCGAAGTTCTAGCATCACTATTAACCTAAAGTCTATGGCATCATAAACACAACCCCCAACTTCAACCTTTTGTTTACAAACTTACCTGACAGTAAAATGATGGTAGCTAACGATCTACGTAAAGGTTTGTGATGACGTATCATTCACCCAGAAACAAATGTTACCGAATTGTTTAGCCCGCACTAATATTTGGAGTATTAATGTTTATGTCATTAATGTTTATGGTACAAATTATGATATGCATTGTATTTACGATTTCACGCAGGTATTTGATTCACCCCACATGGGAAAAGAAGTATTTGAAAAGAGGATGCAGACCATCAAGGAGTATTTTGAGGCCCATCAGTAAGTAGTTGAACATTTAAAGATTCTTCAAGAATATATTTCTATGCTGTTCAAACTTTTCACCAGATTTTCTTTAAAAAATGGTGATAATTCAATGCATTGGACGGGTCTAAATGCTACAAACACTTACACATTCAGAGAGAGAGTGTGTGTTTGTACCTTTAGAGAGAGAGAGAGAGAGAGAACTAGCAGACACTTCAGTTCCTTTTTTTAATATTTTTTTTATTATAACTTGATCGCAATCTATCTCATATTGTCCCTGCCAACATGATTCCATTCTATTATTGCAGACCAGAATATGCTGTGTTTGTTGAGCAAACAAAATGCAAGAGCAAAGACCACCTGGAGGAGAAGTTAACAAGGATTCTCAACATAGGCGGAGAAGGGCTTATGATCCGCCAACCAGGTTCGGTGTACGAGGCATGTCGATCTAAAACGTTGTTAAAAATCAAGAAATTCTACGACGCAGAGGTGAGCACTATGTCACACTATATATTGTGTTTAAATTTTTGTATTTTCTCTGTGAGTGATATTTTTTCAACTTATGAACTTAAAACGAAGACTTCTTAAAGAAAAAGAAAGTTTAAAATAATCTATTTTAAGGCATCAAGTTTTCGCGTTCCAACGAAAAATTCTTATAAAACTAAAAATAAGCTTGAAGTAAAATTGTTGGGCAGTGCCAGGGTCCAACGCTGACAGAGTATGAAATATTATTACATGTAAACGATTTCATCCCTATAAAGGAAGCATGCAATACAAATATGACCAAAATTAGCTTATAAACCATTATACAAATCTTCTTCATTTTATTTTAAACTTTTATTGTTCAACATCTCTTATAGGCCATCGTTATTGGTCATGAGAAAGGCAAGGGAGCTAATCAATCCCGCTGTGGAGCACTGCGGTGTCAAATGGCGTGTGGCAAAGAGTTCTCAGTTGGATCTGGGTAAGTAGCACATGTCTGTACACTTTTGTGCAGTGTTCATTTATTATTACGCGTTGGTTTTCCGCACTAGTTTTGAAATGTTCAAGGCTTGGAGGTTTCGTTACTTCTCAAGCTGTAAGAGATATGAGATTTATTTTCTCTTTTTTCACTTGAAAGTTGTTACAATTTTATTTATTTTTTAAATTATTCCTTTCTAATTTAGGTTGACAAACAAAGATCGCAACAATCCACCAAAGATTGGTAGCATTATTACATACAAATTTCAAGAGTTAAGCAAGGGAGGTTCTCCTCGCTTCCCTACATATGTGGGTGAGTTGGACTGCTTTTTAAAAAAAAAATCAACACTTTTAATATTTTATCTGCGATTATCAATTTTGTATGTCACATAAATTTTCAACACCACCACTTCCATCGCCCAGCATTATATGATACAGATCATTTTACCTACCATAACAGCCATTTTATGGAATTCCATTACACATAATTACCGAAGAAGACATGCAGATTCCAAAATGGCCATTGGATTATAGCATATAAACCTATTTAGTATCTTGCTAATGCCTCCATTGATCTATATACTTAAAGAGCATTTGCACACCGCCCCGGGCGCCACATTGGTATTTTTAATATAACATTATATAAATTATGTTCTGAGTGTGTTGTGGCGCCCTTTAGGGGATTCGTCCCCTGGCGAAATTAAGGCAAAGGACACCATTGCTAAATTATCAGTGTTCCTATACTCATTGACACGATCGATGCAAGTGACAGTATTTCATTGCAGTGCTGTAGTATACATTGGGAAATGTTCTCAGCAGATCCATGTCATTGCACATTGACACATTACGCACATTATTACAATACGCATTGACTATATTATTGCAGGTATCTGCATAGATAAAACAGAACCCAAAGACGCTGATATCAGAGAAGTTATGGATGAGGATGAGGCCTAAAGAGCTGACATGTGACCATTAGTTGACTCTTAATCTCAGCCAGGCTAGATCTGCTATAGCATATGTTTTTTTTTTTCCTTTAAATTAATTTTGATCGTAGATGAATTTTTAAGGAATGAATCACTATACTTGATATAATTATAGAGTAGCAAAGATGTTGTTGAATGTACACAAGAAATAATCCTTCACTTGAACTCACCTGAGCGGCTGTGATCTCACAAATTTTAATCCTACTATATATACTTATTTATTGATTTATTTTGATATTTTATTTTGAATGTTATTATAATTGCGATCCCAAAAGCATTTCATGTAGCTGGGTACTTTGGATTAATTTCAACTGTGATATTTTACTCTTATGAAAATATAGCAAACTTTTTTTTAAATTTACATAAAATGTGATATATCAAGTCGTATACAGTGGCTGTTTTATGCACTCATACATTAGGTGATGTGTTTTAAATACAAAATATCATTTGCAGTGTCTCGCTTTGATTTGCATGATGTGATATGAGTAAAATATATAAAGCCATAACGCAGTGTCTTGCTTTGATGTACAAACATGTGATAAAAGTTAGGTACAATATTCAGAGGCGCAATGAGGGTTTGGCAATACACGGGGACCAAAAAAAAAAGGGGGGGGGGAGCAAAATAGGTGTACCTGAAGAAAAATATGTATAGTTTTTTTTTTTAAAGTTTGCCAATAAAAATATGAGGCGCAATGAGGGTTTGGCAATACACGGGGACCAAAAAAAAAGGGGGGGGGAGCAAAATAGGTGTACCTGAAGAAAAATATGTATAGTTTTTTTTTTTAAAGTTTGCCAATAAGAATAATATTATCCCTACGATTCCCTGTAATTACATTAATTTGGATAATTTGAATGTTCACTTTAACTACATAAAAGTAGATTTCTCAAGCTTGACGAGCCCTTATGCACTTTTTTTTAGTGGTGTGTAGGGTTCACAACGAGTCTATTCCATTTGGGGAGCCATATGAGGTTAAGATAAATCATAGGATCATATAATAACACCATTGTATTGACAAACCAGGGGGCGGGGGTACACCTTGCTAATATCCCTCTGCATGAAGTGATATGGGGAGAGACCACCAGTCATCACCTCAAAAGGATTGAGTTAGATCTCACTTGTTTTTTTCAAGACCAGAGCATGGACTCTACCCAACTTTATCCTATTGAAGGAGAGCATTAGAAACAGGGGTTGGCGTAAATTTTAACAATTATGCCTGAATAGCTCCAATTGGTAATTAATAGTGTTACTGTTAGGCAGTGGTAGGGATCGTATAATAGCCAGGAGCGTAATACAATAATTTGCGAGAGAGGGCTGTCATAATGCTTAAGAGAATGAAAAATGTGATGACTATTTTTTGTTCTGTTTAGGCGTGTTTAAGTAAACCCTCTTTTAATTATGGTGTAAGGTGTTGTATTTTTAAAAATAAAGTTTTAAAAAATGTGTTTACTTTGTGTTATTTGATCTTCGTTGTCTTAATTATTTATGTTCTTGTAATAATTAAAAGATTTTTTTGAACCAGAAAATTTATTTTGGTTTTTATTGCATTATTGAACATTTTTGTTATTAATTAAAATGGCTTAAACTTTTGTTTTAAAAAATAATATAAATAATTGTTTCATCTATATCTATCTACCTACCAACCAACCTACCTAACTACCTACCTTACTAACTAACTAACTAACTAACTAACTAACTAACTAACTAACTAACTAACTAACTAACTAACTAACTAACTGACTGACTGACTGACTGACTAACTAACTAACTACCTACCCACCTACCCGCCTGTCCGTCTGTCCATCTGTCTATCTATCCATCACCTACCCACCCACCCACCTACTTACCCCCCCCCCCCCCGTACCCACCCATCCATCCACCCAATCCAATCAATCCATCCATCCGTCCTCTAACTAACTGACTGACTGACTGACTGACTAACTAACTAACTACCTACCCCCCTACCCGCCTGTCCGTCTGTCCATCTGTCTATCTATCCATCACCTACCCACCCACCCACCTACTTACCCCCCCCCCCGACGTACACACCCATCCATCCATCCAATCTAATCAGTCCATCCATCCGTCCGTCTGTCTAATCTAATCTAATCTAATCTATCTATCTATATCTATATATCACTTTATATTTGAATATTTTGCAATGCTTTAGTATTTTAATTTTCCTTTTTTATTTCTCTTCGAACTAGCCATACAGAGGAAAAATGGAAAAGAGGGGGGGGGGGATTTATTTTGGAAAAAGCAGAAATTATGCTGCGCAATAAAAAATAAGTTTCCATTTGTAAGCTACATCTGAAAGAATTGTGAATGAATGCCACTTTTATTGCGGAACCCTGGCAAGAATTTGACAATTTTACCTTGACCAATGTGATGAAATTCCGCAGTTAGTGGATAAGGTAAAAACTTTGGATAAAATTACCATTCTTTCAGACGTCCAATCAATAGGTCCATTTTCAATATAAAAATGATTTGACTTAATTTATGGGGAACATTTTCCGAAGCACTTTGGGTTCGTTCACAAATTACGTCACGCTAAAAATAACCCTTTCAGACCCCCTCCCCCCTATCACAAAGTGTCACAAATTCTTTACCCCTCCCCCCCCCCTTTTAGTGTCACGTCACACCTAAAAAAATATCAAAACATACATAAATTAAATTTTCAAAACTAAACTAAGATTTTAATTCATTCTTTAAAATGTTCCCATGATGGATTGAGATGTAGTATTGTTAGAAAACTCTAACGTAAAACAACGAAGTCCTCCCTGAGACGAATGTAAAATAGCCACAACAGTTTTTGCGATTTTTCGACATGAGTTGCACGGTACTTATTATACCTGAGGCAATTTCGACCTCAAATTAATTTTTTTTAAAAAATGAATTGAATAAAGATTTTTCACATTAGATAGCCTTTGTAATAATGTGCTAAGTCCTTTGTAAGTTGTCATAAAGCATGCTATATTATTTTAAAAAAAATTGCAGTCATCAAATAAAACTCGAAATATATTTGAGATTAATAAAATGAGTTAATCGTTTCGCTTGTGAGTGACCCTGAAACTGTATAACAACTAAAAGCTGAGATTAATGAATGTCTTATGGCTTTAGGATTCAAATCATTTCAGAAAGAACACCTTCAAACCACTGTAGAAACTGAAGACACTATTTTTAAGTGCATTAATAGAGAAAGCGTTTTATATTTCAAAATGAAGGATCCTATTCTTTGAGAGTACTGTGAAAATAATCATTTTCTAAATTTGCGTCTATAAATGTAATTTGTTAAAAATGCTTCACGTTTTCTAAGTTCATTGGTGACTTGATTCTGAATTATGCAGAAGCAGAGTTACAACAAATAGGCGTATAACATTTTCAAAATGCTATTCAAATGCTTTACAAGTTACATAGACATAGCAATTTTTATTTTATTTTTAATTTTTTTTTTTTTGCCAGTTGCGTAGCTAGGTGTCGAGTATGGGAGTCCAATAATATTTGTTGCGACTGAATATTATATATTATTATGTTTCATTACGCGCGGTGTGTGTTAAGAGTTTTATTAGTGAACGCTCTTCCCACGCTTGACTCTGTGACGTATTTTTATGCTAATTGTGACGCATTGTCTATACGGTATTATGACGTAAGTTTAGTCGTGCGGAAGACGTGAATGGAGACCGGCCGATAATTTTGCCGCCGTTTCCAAATAAATAAAATCTGCAGTTGAGTTGGGCGAAAATTCCACCCCTCCATATGAGAAACAAAAGTGACAAACTGAGCGTACTGCCCCCACCCCCCTATGGCCCCTTCTATGCCACTGTGCAGAGCATCCTAAGAGATGTCAGAAACGTTTTCCTATGCCTAAGATGAAGGAACACAATTTTTCGAAAATTAGGCTGTCGTCAACGGGCTCACTGGGCACAGGTGAAATACTTTATACATGTACTGGATTTATGGAAATAAAACTATCTGGTATTTAAAACAAAAATCTTTTTTTAAATATTTTTTTTTGTAATGCGTATTTTTTAATGACTAGGCTACCTTTGGGCTTTCTATGTACACATAACATGCGTCATCTGGCTACAGGAAGCATTTCATTCTCATGACTTTCATCCAGTGCGGTTAGTTGGTAATTAGACAAATCAAAATGGTGGGGAAATGAAACTGAAAGTACACTGTACACTATTCGGAAATATCTATTTATAATAATAATGATTAAGGGGTCAGCTCTATTTTCATCTTTATTTATGTGCGGCTATGGGCACACGGCTCTAAGATATTGAAATAATCTTGTTTCAGGTAAAGACTTGATAGATTTTTCGTTAAGAATATGACTGAGGAATTAATATTATAAATACTAAAATTAGTTGACCAACTTCAGTGAGCCTTGCTTTGCCTTATGCCTTATGCCTTCTTTATAAATTATACATTATAAATGGGTATAAAGTTGTATACCTCCTTACTCTTTTACTCCTACTAAGAGTAAGAGTCTTAGTAGTCTTAGCCATCTTATTTTTTATGAGAATGAGAGCATCCTGGCATCCAACTCACTCTCTGACTCGACTATTTCTATTATTTGACACAGTCACAGTAGGCCTATCTATTATTCATGTCATTTGTCATTTTCATTTATATATCATGAAATGAATCTTGCTACTATTTTTAACGATCTATCAACCAACTTAACAAGTCCAAGTGTAGTGTAGCAACCAAGTGTCTGTTACTGTTTGTGGTGCTAGCTAGTTAATTAAGTTAATATTAATTAGGGGTGTGCCGGACCCCGGTCCGGAATCCGGTTCCGCCGGATTTTGCACTATCCGGTGAAATCCGGTTCCGCCGGATTTACATGTATCCGGAACAACCGGATTCCGGAATCCAGAATATACCGGATTTCGGAATTTGCCAGATTTTGTGACTCACCGGATCATAATCTGAAATAAAAGTAATTCTCTTTCCCGAATTTCACACGATCACGATACATTAATCGATTGTTTCGAGCGTTGAGCTTGTTTAATGTTTAATATTCCGTACATACCAGAGGCTAGAGTCAGCACCGCTAATAGTGGCCAATAGTGTAGGGACTTTGATAAGAAAATTTAAACTTTTTGTAAAAATAAACCAATGGCATAGTTGAAAAGATGTAATTTTTTAAAGAATTATAACACCAAAATCATATTTTTAGCTGTTGTAGTTTTAAAGTTATGAATTTTTAAAGTACGACTTGGTTTGTCATTTTTTAACATGGACTGCATCTCCACATTCTGTGATCTCATTCCACCAATCCCGTCATGCGCAATGACTATATAGTTTATATAAGGCAACGCATTCCCTGCCTTATCACTAAAATACTGTTTAGACTTAGTTTAAACTTTCAACTTTGGCACATGAATAATTAATTAAAGCTTTCCCTGACCAATGGTTTAATAGTTTTTGCACACGGCAAACTCTTATGAATGAAACTCTGAGGTAGTACTACGATACAGTTATGCAAGTGGCTGTGAATGGTTGCCAATGACAACGTGTTGCACACGGTAAATTCTGATCATTTATAATATGGATTCTACCGGGTTGTTAAAGCTCAAATTAAAACATTCCAGTTTAAATGTCTTTAAATGCATTCTGAAACACAAGTTATCAATTATTTTGATGTAAATAGTGATAATAAATTAATATTTCCTAAGTATCGTCAACTTCCGCCATTAAAAAGGGGGGCGTGGCCAACCCCATGGCGAAATTAGGTTGAGCGAGCTGCATGACCTGCTGCGAACGCGTAGAAACATGGCGTCTCTCGTAAGACACTTATCCAAATGGAACGGAACTCAAATATATATCGAAAGTACTAATTTAATAATAAATAGACACACACATCGGAAAATTAAAAACTCGGATTTTTTGGCGCCGATTGCGAATTCCCATACACAAAAAGTAGTAGTCCACCTTGACTTACCGAAGTATCTACCAATAGTACCAAAATCCGGAATCCGGGAGAAACCGGAATCCGGATCCGGCGGATTTCGCATAAGAAAATCCGGATCCGGATCCGGTTGGAAAAAACGGATCCGGCACACCCCTAATATTAATAATATATTAATAATATAAATATAATAGTAGCAAGATTGCATTGATAATTGAATGAGTCAATGAGTGATTTAGTGAGTACTCTGATTAGCGATAACATTAGTATATTATCACTCTTCACATGCACTAATAATCATTAATTAAATGAATTATTTCAATTGTCCTAGTCCTAAGTCTAAGCCTTGCGCCCTTAGTGTTGGTACTTAGCCTAAGCAGGACCTTGGGTAAATCAGCTTTCTGCTAGTGTCAAATCCTTGCATGGCCTTTGCCTTAGTCTTAGTTGGGACTAGTAACAATTCAATTTTTTAGCCTTTAAATTCTTAAAAATGTTTGTGTAATTTATTACTAATAAATTAGTAGACTTATTAGTACTTATTACTGTGTTCTGTATTAAAAATTGAATAGTAATAGTATTATGTTTATAAACTTGCTACTGTCACTATAACTATAATTTATTATGAAACTTCTAAGCTTAAAATTACTTTTTAAAGTAGACTAAAAAAAAGTAAGCTGTTCAGTAACTGAGTTTACACAATGTCAAGTGGTAGGGTTATGGTTGTTGGTTCTTTGATTTAGAAAGAGTTAAATCCAGTGCTTTTTTTAAATCAAAGAATGCACCCAAACGGCGTTCCGGCACCTTTTTTAGACAGATTTTCCCAAAAAACTTTTGACAATTTTATCTTTGGTCCATGTGCACTTAAATCTTTCTGTCCAGCATAGCATACACAGGCAACATTCCAACTGACGACAACAGCGCATGCCACTCCAATCTACAAAAAAGTGTAGCATTAATATCCTGCCAACTACCGCCCTGTGTCCCTCACCAGCATAGTATGCAAACTATTGGAGCACATAATCGTAAGTGCGGTCATGATTCATCTTGAAAGCCATAATTTACTCAATGACTGTCAGCATGGCTTCCGAGTAAACAGATGTAAGACCCAACTCCTTGAATTTGCTGAAGAATTGACGTCCAATTTGGAGAACAGCAAGCAAACTGATGTGCTTGTGCTGGACACTCAAAGGCATTTGACAGTGTCAATCATAGTTTGCTATTGCACAAACTGCATAGATATGGGATCCAAAGTACTACCAAAACATGGATCTCTAGCTTCCTCAGCGACCAATGCTAGGCAGTAGTGGTAGATGGCACAACCTCCTCCTTTGTCGTTGTTAAGTCAGGTGTTATGTAGCATACATTGCCTGTGCTTGAATTTTACTTGACCTAAATTAGAATCCTAGCAGACAGTAACGTCTGTTGTGGGCGTGGCCTATTCGTTTGATGTATCTTGTTGACTACCGCCTTTCCAATTAAACCTTGTAAGACTGCCTCCTGGTATTTTCTCGAATGTGCTCGATAACCCGAGATATGTAAACAACACGTCATAAGTCTTTTCTGGAAGGCAGGGCTTATGCGACCTATATAAGGGATTGACAGGCACGGACGGAGAGACAGAGATTCAGATAGATATTATTAACTTTACGAGGCGTGTATTATTCTTTGTGTATTTGTGTGCTCATATGTGTTTATTTCGCATTTCATCATTATTCATCGGCACATTATTCTAACTGTGTTAACTGTGTACCGGTACAAGATCTACCATACTGTAAGTTGATGATTTGTAATGATATTTCTTTTCTTTTGTAATTACATTTATACTTTTTAAATCTTATTAATTGTAACTAGAAACTGTTTTGGGTGTCGTATCTTTAATATTGTCGACTCTATGGTATTGTTCTTTGTTAGGCACTGCTTACAACGAGCCAATTAAAATTAACATAGGAGATTAATTTCTCATATTAGAAGCCAGTGCGTAACACAGGGGTTCCCCAGGGCTCGGTGCTAGGCCTCTGTTTGTCCCTAGCATATATCAATGACCTGCCCGAGAAGCTGACCTCTCAAGCAAGACTGTTTGCAGACGACACGGCGGTGTATGGTACAATCACCAACAGTTCTGACCAGGACCAGTTACAACAGGACCTCCATCGGTTAGCAGAGTTGGAGATGAGCTGGGACATGGAATTTCATCCCATCAAGTGCCAGACCCTGTCAGTCTCCAGAAGCAGATCCCCTCAACACCACCCTTACAATTTGCATGGTCATATTCTGGAGCCAGTTTCCTCCGTTAGGTACCTAGTTGTTACCATTCAAAGAGAGGTCCGTTGGGACGAGCACATTAATAATGTGTGCAACCAGGCAAACAAGACCCTGGAGTTCCTAAGGCGAAATCTGAAGATCAGCAACTCAAGCATGAAAGAAAAAGCCTATAAAGCCTTTGTCTGGCCGCTTTTAGAGTACGCATCTACAGTCTGGGACCCATTTACCCAGAAGAGCATTGACAGGTTAGAGGCAGTTCAGTTCGCTTTGTCGTTTGCTACAGAAACACCTCAAGTATTGGCAGCATGATGGAAACACTGGGCTGGTCACCATTGGAAGAACGACGACGACTATCCAGGCTCTCCATGTTGTACAAGATAAAAAATGAGCTGGTCCACTGCTCCAGCATTAAACTGAAACTCGTTCATGTCCACAGGCAGTTCCGGTAAATAAAAACAAGAACTCAGTACAGGAGCTCCTCATTTTCCTGCCAAAGACAATAAGGGACTGGAACAAGCTTCCAAAAGCAACAGTTGAGGCGACTACACTTGACACATTTGTGTCTATTGCCTCCTGTCTTCCAACCCCCAGTTCATAATACCACTGCTGAGTAGCCCTTGCAACCAGTGAACCCTTGAAAACCATGCGCAGTAACATCGCGAACCACTGTGAAACAAAGAAAGCCAGAATTATCAATTCATTGATCGTGGGCTCTCAGAATATAGAAGAAGAAGAAAGGGGTGACGTGGGAGGGGAATAATTAAAATGGTGCTTGCAGGCTGCTTTGTGGAAGGGGGCGGCAAAAAGCTTGGCCTGCCCTTGGCAGCACTTACCCTACCTACTCCACTGCGTGTGAACAATAAAAATATCTTTCTTTTTTTTTTTGTGTTAAAATTTAAAAAAAAAAACTTATTTCGTCTTAACCAAATGTCCTGCTAATAAAAAACAAATAATATTAACAGACACAGTGAGAGAATAAAGGAAAATAACAACTGTTGATATATCTGAATCTGATCTTGAGAAGCAAAGCAGAGCAAAATTTAATGACCTATAATAAATATATATTTATATATAATTAAGGGGTCTTCCATAAATGATGTCACACTATTTCGGACACAACGCCTACCCCATCAACACAAATTGTCACAATGAGGACACCCTTATAATATTTAGTGATTAAATCATGACCCCCACCCCCCCCCCCAACCCACAGATGCATGATGTCATTATGGCTGACCCCCCTGAAAGATAAACAAGATGTGAGTACCTGCACCGTATTGGTTAAAAGAAAGCACTTGGTAAATCAAATAAATTTTTAGACATGATCACAATAATTCTACATTGCATTTCTTTAATTTTTTTGTTTTGTTTTGTTATATTGCAGATATGTCATTTATATTGAATCATTAAAAAAAAAATCACGAAGAAAAAACTCCAAAATGAACATAGAGGCTAATAAAGCTGCTTTAAAGGATATTGTCATCAATTTCCTTAAAACTTGTCCAGAGAATAAATGTAAAAAACAAACGTTTTGGAATAGGATTAATGTGTTTCAAAAGAAACCATTTCAGTGCCAGGATTATGGAGTTACCAAAATGCAAGCTGTCTTAAAAGAGTTTGAAGATGTTATTGAAATTGATAACAAATACATAGTGTTAAAAAAAGTCAGAGGTAAAAAGGAAGTTGTGGTGACTGATTCTGATGATGAGACAGATTCCAATAACTCTGCACAAAAACAGTCATCGACACAAAGTAGGTCAGCCAGCATTCCTTTGAAAAGCAGGCAGAATCAACCAGGATCAGAGATGCCAACAAGAATCTCAGATGAGTCTGTCAGAGACAAAATTATTTCGGTGCTTGAGGCAGAAAATGGACAGTGTGGCCTTTGGAAGTTTATGGATTGTTACCGACGGAAATATGGTGAACTATGCAATCTAGAAAAACAGATACAAATTAACAGCGATATTTTAATAATGAAGCAGGATGTGGTTTATTTGCTGATGGATTCCAAACAGAGTTCTAGTTATCAGAAGGGATCGCTGACTTTCACCTCATCAAAAGTAAAGCCACCATCTTGGGGTTCGGGTCTTCAAAAAGGTAGGCATCTCAGTAAATTGAAAAGTTAACAAACTGGATAGAATTTGGTTATTGAAAAACAAAGAGTTTGGTGGTTCCTGTTTTAAACTTTCCACATAAGTACAGTGTAGTGTAGAAGGTTGGGGCTCAGGTTAATTGCAATGTGGCTAGAATGGGATGAAACAATAGTTCTTTTACGATGTCACTCCTTTGAGTCACTTATCCTTGGCTACAGTAATTTTCCGAATACATTGTACTTGCCATTTAAAAATTATGTTTTCTTCTTTCTTAGCTATATTTAATATTTCCTTATTTTTACACATGATGGAGTATAGCTTACTCTATCAGAATGAATCATAATCTATCTGCAACTTGAGTTATGTTATGGCTATGGTTTCTTCTCAGTTTTTTTGTTTGTTTGTAAGTAAGGGTCTGTAACACATGTTATTATTGCCCATGTAGCAATTCTTAACATGGTTTCTCACTGTAATGGATGGCCTGCCGCTATTACTTGAATAATGATTAATCTGCATCTGCTCCTCTCTTACTCAATAAATAATGATAATGTCCAATGATTACACAGTACCGGGTACTTTATTACATTTAATAACCACGTCAATGATAAGTCTTGCCAGGAAGATATCCTGCAATAATTCTAGGATGCAATAATCACACACTTATTCAATACCGGTATTCCATATCACAATCAAATCACAATAATTCCATAATCCATACGAGAGAAATTAAATATGTTTGCTCTTCCTTCAGATAAAAAATTGTGCACTACTTCTCACTCTACTTGAGCGTCCAGTCTACTTCCGCTCTAGAAACTAGTTCCCTCTTTTTCTCGTGATTCACCATGTTATAATACAATTACTACGCCATCCTGTCATAAGGATGAATATTAGTGTCATGTGTAAGATCACAGCGAACTTGGTCTGTTACAGGGTCAGTCTAATAATTACAATACATAATTTTTTCAAATTTAGGTCACATCATATTTTTGGATTCTGATGAAGAGACTGACTCTGATGAAGCAAGTGTTAGCAGCCAAAATTCCTCTAAACCAAAAACATCTGGATTTATTCCTCTATCAGGCAAGTGTTATTATTTACGTGTACATTTTGATGTAAAGTTCATGACTTTTTCATTTAAAAAAACAACTTGATGTAAAATTTCATCAGCTAATTTCAGTTTGATCAATAGCTTTCAGTTTCTGTTCACCACTTTCAGTTTAACAGTTCCTTTAAAAGTAATGCTTATCATTTTCAACTTAAAAATAATCAATATTTAGGTATTCTGTCATTCATAGATACACATCTTAATGTACATAGACACTCCTTAAATCTCTGTTAGCACAATGTTTATTACAATTTGTAATAAAGCAAAGAGGAAATATCCAGCTGTGATAAAATTAAGTTAAAGCAATCTGTGATTAATAAAAATCTACAATGGATCTAATTGATCCTAATAAAGGACCTCCACAAAATCAAGGACAGCTGTCACATCAGAGGTATGGACTGCTGTCACAAGAGCAGGCAGGGCAACAACAATATTTTTCATCACCTGGAATGCATTTGCTTGGAATGCCATTTCAAGCAACTGCCATGCCAATGCAAGCCCCAGGAATGAATTTCAAAGGATCTGGAGTAAACATGCAGGCGCCTAGAAACCAACCAGTGTCACTGCTAGGTAATCATTTTTTATCTGCTTTTATATAAAATACTATAAGTTATAATGGCAAAATCATGTGTTAATCAATATTATATTTACATGACACATGTTTTTAGATTTACGATGTAGAAATTGGTGTAACCACTTATTTTTATTTTTGAATATGAATTCTTAAAGAATGTTGCCTAGTTTATGTGACTTTAAAATAAGGCATAATCTTGATGTCAGGTAAGGCCAGAAACTAACATTATATTTGTAGGGATGAGATGATATATTTTTATGCCAATAGCAGACAAAGGATATACTTTATTTGAAAGATCAAAACCTAGCATTTTATAAATTTAAAATTTAAAAAAATCAGGGTCAGCTTATTTCTTTTGATTTGTACAGCTAGTTTTAAAAGTTTAGATAGTATAATATAGTAAGCAAACTATATGTTATAATTGATTACCCTTAGCTTAAAAAAATATAATAAAATCCCGGCCTTTAATTAAAATAGCAAGAGAAAAAAATGTATTTAGTCTTCCTGTTTTTTGTTGGTACGGTTAGCAAGGTAATTATTTATCCATAGATGCATCTTTATTTTAATTTTATTTAATGTTAAGCCAGACTGAATTAGGGTGGGGTGTTGTTCTGAAATCAACAATTAAAAACAAAGCACATATGATTCTGAAAGAGAGAGATAATCCTACAAATATAGAGGGTTTATACATTCATACATATTTTATGGCACTGATAACACTGTATTTATATTCCTTTTATTTACAAAGGTTAATTGATTATATATTATGTAAATTGGTGTTTTATATAAAAAGATAGATGGGAAGTTAACCAGATATGTATATATTATTTTTTTAAAGTTTTTTTGTATTAAATTAAGTTTAAGAAAGAACATTTAATAGACTACACAATAAAATTCGTTTAACGTTTTAAAAAACAATTTTCAGCCCGAAATTTTAAAAATGTAGGGGTGTAAAAGAAGAATTTAAATGATTCTGTTCAATGTTTTTTCAACAGGTATGCCAACTCTACAGAACACATCCCAATCCATGGCACAGAATTTTTTAACTAATTTTAAGCCATTGCTGCCTCAGGTAGTCCAATCAGATTTATTACTGTTTAAATTAGTTTAAGCTATATTCACATAAAAATACCTTGATTGAATCAGGATATTATTATCTACATTAATGGAGTCATGCCTTTATAGAATTATATTTGAGGGACTGCGTTCAAGAATCATAATTTTATCCCCTTTGGAGACTCTTAATGTAATCCATTATATACCTTAAGATTTAAAAGAATCATTATGTTATCATTATATATCTTGAGAGAATCAGAATGTTATTGTTATATACCTTAAGATAATTATAATGCTATAATTATAATGCTATAATTAATTTCCATTATAAGATCAGAAGGATTTTTATGATATACCATTATCTAATTGGACTTTAGCCGGAATGTTAGTTATTGAAATTAAAATGCTAACTAACATTCTGGCTAAATTTAAATATAGCCTAAAACTTGCAATAAAAATTGAAATTAAAATGCTTTTTATTGCAAGCTTTAGGCTATATTTAAATTTTCGGATCAGACGATGACAGCGTTCCTGATATTGGTTAATTTTTGGTTTCTTAGTCCTTAAAACAAATACTATTAGAACACTCCTCATGCTTCATGCAACTTAATTTTTGGTTCAAATTTTTATTAGCCACCAGTAAACAACTACCCATCACATCAGTTGGAATTTAGTGGTAATGGGCAACCTGCGAATCCATTTCTAGTTCGTGAGCAACCTGCGAATCCATTTCTGGTTCGTGAGCAACCTGCGAATCCATTTCTGGTTCATGACTATAAAGAGGTGATTGACCTGACACAGTCTGAAGACCGAATCTCCCTCCCTGAAAAAGCTCCATCAGAATGGCCCAAACCAACTGTCAAGTCAGGACCACCACCGGGTACCAAAATCACAGATGAAGTCAAGGCAAGTTCACCTTGTTGTTCTTCTCAGTTATCTATATTTTCCTTTTGTTTAAATCTCAGGCAGTAATGAAAATCAAGTTTAAAATGATTAACAAAAGAATTTAAAAAATCACTTTCTTGTGCAGCCATTTTAATCAAACTACTTTCCAAAATTTAAATGCTGTATAAAAAAAAAAAAAACTCAAACAAATTACACAGTTATATCTAAAAAGTTTAACAGCTATCCTTACATTGAGAACTAGGTGAATAAAAACTAAATCAGACATGTTCATAAAAGCCATTACAATTAGCACAAAACAGTTTCGAAAATAAGATAATATATGAGGGACTGCCGTCAAGTGAAGTAAATAAATAGTGGAACCAAATAGGTTTAGGCTTGAAAAGAAGAGAAAAAAAAACAGGACTCTTAAACAATAGAAATTTTTGTCCTGTCTTTTTCTTTTCAAACTAAAGCATATCTTGTTCCACTATTTAATTATGTGAAATACGACCTGGCGTTAGAAACTCTAAATGCAATTTTAAAATTTAACTGAGCAGGAAATTGTGATCAGGCCCATTCCTCTGCGTAGAGGAATACGTTTGACAACGGAAGAAGTTAACCTGAAGATCCAGGAATACATTGACTTGCTGAGTGGTGCTATGGAACATGTGTCCCAGGAGAGAGTTGAAGCCATCATCTTGCAGATCTATCAGGTTCAAAGAAAAATGTCTTTAAAACACTACCATATATAACTTCATAAGCCCATTTGAAAAAAATAATATTTTAGGGGATGTCATAGGGTGTTTAGCTTATGAGAGGGTCATATGAGATTTAAAAAAATTTCTCCAGATTAATTGATCCAGGTACATTGATCTTTTATGGAAAACAACAAAGAAAATATTAAATAACGAAAGTCAACGGACCTGTGTGCAACATTGGCCATGTGCAAAATTGGGTCTCACATTTTTTGTTCATTTTGCAATTGCTGTGATTGGTTATCACAATACTGACATTGAATAATGTAAGTTGCAGAGGTCCTATTTTTGGAAATTTTCAGTATGGTTTCTGTAAATACAGGTAGACCCCTAGACATGATGTTTACTGTATGTTTGTTAGTTATTATTTTTTTACATTCACCATAATTGTCTTTGAAAGATTGGATTGAAAAAGAAATAATTTCTCTTTAGTACCATATTGTTTCTACTGGCGTATTATTTTATTCGGTCTGCTAATGAGTGGGCTGCACACTTTTCCGGCCAAACGTAAGGGGGGTGTCATGAGTTAAAAAGGTGGGGTTTTTTTTTATAGTTTTTTTTTCAAAATATATTATTTTTCCTTTGTTGTCCTGGATTGCTTGAACTGGGATTTTAGTAGGATATGTCCAATGCACAGCTGAAAGATTATGACCTGTTTCTATCGTTTGTAAATATAGGTTGAATACAACAAAACTTTCACTCAGAGGGCGCAGAAAATCAGTCAAACTGCTGATAATATTTCATTATATGACAAATTTACATTAGTTTTATATTTTAAAAAAATAATTAATTTATGAAGTCATTAAAGGAATATAAAATATATTGCCATTCCATTTGAAAAAGATTTGTTCAAAATTCATCCTCAAATTTTATATTGAATAGTAAAATCAAGCTTCGTTCTTCTATCACTCTTTGTCACTCTAAAACCCCACACTGAGATAAGCCCTTCATCAGTCTGTCAGTCTGGTATTTTTGTTTGGCTAATTTATCTCTTTATTCACAGGTACGAAATTTCCGAGACTTGAATCTGAACGAGAAATCTATTGGTTACATGCCAGCCATGAAGGAGCACTCTATGCTCTTGGGGAGAGTCAATGCATACATACAGGCATTTGTCTGGAGCAGATCATTGAGTACGCTGTATGAGCTAAAAGAGTCATGTCGAGAATTTCACCCAAAGAGAAAAGATTTTGATCACTTGAAATTGGGTCCATTACAAAAATTGCCCACAGTGTAAGTTTGGGAATTGTCTATGTTCCAGTTACTTTTCCTTAGCATTTAATGTCATTGGCTTACTATAACCCCGTTTAATTAATTAATTCTCATTATCTTAATTATAATTATCACACTTAATTAATTAATTCTCATTATCATAATTATAATTATATCACAATTATAATTAATTATTCTATGTTTAGATTTATTAATTTTTTGTAACTTATCAGTTGTTTATTAAAGTGAAATAAATGTAGATTCACTATTATATATGATAATAAACAAAATTTTAGTGAGTAGATGTTATAGTAATAAATACATCACCTTAACAACAGTTTCCCCATTTTCATACATGTCATTACTCTGTACATTTGAAAATTATCAGCTTCTTGCTCTTTTGATTTGACATGGTCATTTGCCCTCTTGCCACCAACAGCTATGACACATTCAAATTCCCTTTTGATGAGTACATCCCAGAAATTACATCAGCAGATCTCATGGAACAGCTCAACAACTTCCTGTCAAGGTAAATCTTACGGTTTCTACATACAGGGGGTTTAACGAAGGTATCTCTACACATAGATGTACTGAAGGTACCTACAGATATGTGCCATTTTGAATTTTTTTTTTTTTTTTAAAAATCCTTTACTATCCACCCTCCACCCCACTTTTGATCAGCAGACTTCAGCACTCACATTTTCTCAACCCCACCCTCCACTCCCAGTGACAGTACTGACACATTTCTATAAACAAAACAATCATATGCAAACACAAACAAAAGAAATAGTTGTTATTAAGAGTATTTCATTATGTGAATTGAATTCAATAAATAGTTTTGTACAACCTTTATTTAGTATTAATTTTATTTATTAGCTGTAGTAACAAGCAGCCCGCAAAGAGTTAACTCCCAGTTAAGCCATTTGGGTTGACCACCCTGATTTAGACTATTTTTTTTTCCTTTTAAAACAACCTTTGAACATTGAATGACCAATGAATGACAACAAGAGGTTTGAAGCTTTGTTCATGACCTAATAAAACAATGAAACTTGCTGCTAAAATATGTCAATTTTGATTTCTTATTAAATACATATAAAAAAAATGAAAAAAATCTGTTTTTGATCCTTCAAGTTTGAGAACAGCTCATTTCTGGATGACAAATAAGCTAAAAATCATAAATAGCAGGGCCTTTTTGTCTAGTGGTCAAGCGGTTTTCTGACACTTATTTTTGGTAGAATTTAAACTTATGTTATATAATTTTTTTTTTTTTAAATTTAAAAAATGAGAGTTCTTTTTAGCACAAAAAAAAAGCACCGTGTTAAAGTGTACGATTTTGAATAAATTTTTTAAAACCGCATATTGCATATGTGTTCTAATATATTAATTGTTTATAGTGTTTAGCTATTAATTTATCTTATTGCACTCAGTTAATTACAAAACTTGTTTAATTGTGTAGCACCAATACCTGGACAAAGCAGGTCTCTATGGAAGACTTCATGAAATATCTCATGACTGTCTACAATGTCTCCAGTGCATACTCTCTTGGGATAAGACTTCGCAGTCTGCCTCTGGCTATTCAGGTGAAAGAAAAGTTCATTTCTGAATAATTGTTGATGAATTACTTGACTTGGCAACCTACTGGTATTATAGTGTAATCATCCCTCATTAAATTGTTCAAAAGATATCTTTAAAAATGTGTAATCTTAAGATGATGTTTCTTTCTTGTTCCTTAAGTGTTGTAGTTTTACAGTTCACACTTATAAAATTCATTTGAAAGTTGAACATTTGTTGTAATAATATCTCCATTTGATTTCAAAATTCTTGTTATAAGTTTTTGTTGTTGTTGTGCAAATGTACATGACATAATGGGAACACTATAAATAATTGTCATGACGTTGACCTGTTTCAGGTTGTCCATTCCTCTTAGCATTTATTTCATAACCTTTTGCTTGATACCTTGACAGCATTTTATTTGTTCATAGATGCTGAAAAAGTCTAAGCGAGATGCTGCAAACACCCGCAGAGATGTTATTGAAAATCTGAAGGAGATTCTTCAGCGAGATCTCCATGAGGCCTTCAAGAAATTCAGAGCCAGCATTTTACAGGTATTATTTCATGTATTTAGTTCATGATATGATACATGTATTATTTCATGTATTTAGTTCATGATATGAAATGCAATGGAACTCTGCTACAGCTTGGCTTACCATATAAGTCCTGGTTTCACCAGGATGGCCCGTGTTGAGCAACCCTGTCTAGGTTTCAATCACAATTTTTTTTCTACAACATTTAGTAGGCTACATACAGGGGAGGCTACAAAGGTTTAAGTTGAATGACCAGTTTCTCCCCATTTGTCTTCCCTGATCAGACCAGCAAGGATGGCCTTGAGCTGCGTTTGCACTACATGAACCTGACCCCCGAGGTGGCCCTCAGAGAGATCTTCACAAAGTTTGAAATCCTAGGGCACCTCTTTGTCAACTCGTCGTCGCCACACCAGCGTAAGGTGGAGAAACTCATGAAACACTTTGACCATTTTGTCAAGGTGAGCAACACACACACACACAAAAACATGGTCTACTCCAGCGGTTCTCAACCCATGGGTCAATGATCTTGGGGGGGGGGGTCGAACAACCCTTAGAGAGGGGTCACCTAAGACCATCGGAAAACACATATTTATCAAGTAGTAAAGAAAATAATTTTATAGTTGGGGGGCATCACAACATGAGGAACTGTGTTAAAGGGTCTGGGCATTAGGAAGGTTGAGAATCACTGGTCTACACCAAACACCACACCCCCCCCTCCATGAATAAATAATACTATATAGTTGCTGCTACAAAACAGCTAGTAATTTTTTGCTAGCAATTTGTTGTATTATTTGGCTTTCAAGCTTTTAAATAAAAATTGTTTTCAGAAGCTAAAATACATTTTAATATAATCTTATTTTGTAAAATTAGGATAAGAAAAAACAAAATGTTTTCAGAGGCTAAAATAAATTTTAATGCAATCTTACTTTGTAAACTAGGTTTAGAAAAATATTCGTATTCTAGAGTGCAATCAGTCTCTCTCTCTACTTAACATAGAGTGCAATCAGTCTCTCTGCTAAGCAAACCGTTGGTGTGATTTATTTCATCGGCGTGCTTATCACAAAGTACTCAAAGTCTTCTCCTTTCGCAGAGTGTTCTAGATGTCCCCATCCCCCGAATGCTGTTCCATCTGTCAGTTACAATGTCCAACCTGGAAGTTCAGCAGAGTGCCACAGAGTTTCTAGAGGAACAGACCAGACAGCAGCAGGCGCAGGAAGCTGCATCTCATGTGCAGCAGCAACAGGCAGAGAAAAAAGTGCCTCCTCCCAAAGGTAAATAAATTGTTAAAAATTGTCTTTCTCTATATTGGAGCTTTTCTCTAGCCAGATCTGTGCCTGTACAGCTTGCATGAGATGTACCCAAGAACTATCCTGTACAGCTTGCATGAGTTATATACACAAGAACTACCCTGTACAGCTTGCAGGAGATTTACAAAAACACTATCTCCAATTGAAGCCATTCAATGTTCTTTCTCCACTACCCTTTAATTAGAGACTTAGTCCACAAATGGACCATATCTTTATCAGTTTTTAAAAATTGCTCTGCACCAGATTATGTTAAAGATCAATTATATGTTTATAGCATTTATTTGGATACATTGTTAAAATGAAAGTATATATTGCAATTAAGCATATTCTTTCATGTAGAGCAGGGCATTTTACCTGTTATATATAGACACCTCACAGTAGTCTTTTGAATTGCTCAACCCTATTTGAAAGTCTGGTAAAGTAAATTACCCTTGAAAAAAAGTACATTTTAGTTCGAGAAAATAGAGACAAATTTTAAAAAATATATTTATTGATTCCCTAAACCAGAGGTCAGGAACCAGATGTGGCTCTATTGATGGCTGCATCTGGCTCGCAGACAAATGTTCGATTATAAAAAAAATGTTTGTTTAGACTCCTTTGATTAGCAACAGCATAACAATGTTATTAAAAAGAATTCAGAGACATAATTATTGCATTTTTAGTGTTGAAATTACACTAAATGCTCACATTTACTTGAATTTTTAGTTTTATACATAATGTATGGCTCTCACAGAATTACTTTTCAAAATATGTGGTGTCCATGGCTCTCTCAGACAAAAAGGTTCCCCACCCCTGCCCTAAACCATATCTTTGACAATCTCTACATCCCCCCAATTATTTTGTTTTGGGGTGGGGTTGTTTTTTCTCTCTTTCTTTATTATTTAGAGTTATTCATTACTTTGACCTACCATATTATTAATAAAAGGATATTTTAAATGCTACATTACATATCCATAGCTGTTGAATCACTGAAATCTGTTTACTTCAGGGAGTCTTACAGAGAAACTCCTCTTGTATGTGAACAAATGCCTTGAGCAAGGCACCCTGAAACTTTCACATCTCCAGAGGATTGAAACTAAGACCCTGGAGGACTTTGGATTTGCATCGTTCCAAGAACTTGGTTACGGAACCTTTCTTGACTTCATTCATTCTGAAGGAAAAATAAAAAAGGTACTTGGAAAATATGAGCTCCAGCTAGTTGGTAAAATGTAATTAGATATTAGCTCAAATGAGAGGTTGTTTAAGTGTGTCAGCTTATTTTCTCAGTCATCAGTAATTATTTGTAATTGTCCACATATTCTCATTTTTTTTTTTTTTTGCTTATAGATTTCAAGCTGCTAATATTATATAAGTGCCATGGAAGATTGTTCAAAAACTGTTCTTTACTTTAAATTTTAATACTGCTTTCAATATTTATTTATTTTTCATTAAAAAAAATTTTTTTTTGTCTAGGGTTTTATTTCTTTTATGTTTTTTGATGATTGAAGCAAGAACACATTCAGTAAAACAAAAGTCCTTTATTACTTGAAAAATAATTACTAACAAACACATCCAAGTGACGTAATCAAAAGTACACAAAAATGTCATAAACAAATAACCTAGCAACAAAGTTTCTAAGTTAAAATGATATGAAAATAGTTTTGAAAATCAATTTTGTATATAAGTTCTGTTCCCAAATGTTTTGATCAGGTTCTAGAAGAATGTGGAGGCACCATGCTGGGCTCAGGGGCAGGGGGTCATGAACATGAGTCAATGTTCAGACCCAGTCAAATGGAGATTCTGGAGTTTATATGTCAGACCAAGTCTGCTGGAATTACATTGGTATGTAGGAATAGGTTAGACTATTTCTGCTATTACATTGGTATGTAGTAAGAAATGTTTCAGAATAAGTCTGTTGGACTTTCACTGGTATGTAGTAAGTGACATGTCTGACTAAGTCTGCTACAATTATATTAGTATGTAATCTGATAATGAGAGTACAATAATTTTAAGAATGTTAGCCTTTTCAAGTGGAACAAGGAAAAACAATTTTTCTCTAAAAAGTATTAAAAAGAAAGAGAGAGAAAAGAAACTTTTAGAATATTTTTTTTTAGCCAAATGTTAATTCTCTAAAGAGTTATATTTAAATAATCTGGTAGCTCAAGGTTTCTTTATCATTTTTTGAAATGTATAAATGATTAGCAGTATTTAAATAAAAAGTTATTTGATACTGTGCATAAGTGTTGGACTCGTATCTATTGCTTTATGTGTCAGGATAGCATAGAGAGGCATTTTTAATCCTACTCAAAGTTGGCAGCTGTCTTCAGAAGCTTTGATATATTAAGTCCACAAAATGTAATAATAATGAATAATAATATATATAAAAGCTTAGTTTTTTTCCCGAACAGGTTCCTCAGGTTGAAAATAGTATCTGTGAGCAGTTCCATGTGAATGACCTCCGACATTTAGGCCACGGCAACATCACACGTTTGTGCAGCGTGGCTGAGAAACCAGGGAAACACTCATCTAAAGAGTACCATGCCTATTTCGAAGCTGCTCTGTGTGGAAAATCTTGGTTAGAGTCTTGGCATTTTACATATATGTACTAACATATCAGTTTTTCAAAATTGCTTTGTAAAGAATATGCCCGTTATTTGTAAAATGGATCTAGTTAAAAATCTGATGGAAAGACGGAATGAAAAGTTTTTCATTTATCATTTTTCATTTTTACCAGTAAACTTTAATTTTAAAAAAAGCATCTATCGGAACAAAACAAATTCCCTTTGAAAATTTAAACAAAAAATGGAAAACATGAACAAGTGTCCACCTACATCAAACATGGGATAATTAATATCTGCATGACAGTTAAAGCAATGTTTAGTTACTCTAAAAGGGTGCATCGTTTTTTAAGCACCAAAGTAGGATTGAGAGTTGTAGGACAACATTGTAGACTAATGAGTGTAAGGAGTAAAAAGCTTTTGAATTCTTTTTTTTTTCAGTCCAACAACGCGCAGCCATGGCCAGGTTGGTATCCATGGAAGTCTAACAAAGGAGACGGCCATGGCCTGCCTGACAGCCTGCCCCCTGTTGGAAGATCTGGCTGAGTGGAGTCATTGGTCACTTGTGTTTCAGCCCCAGCATGGTCGGCTCCGTGACTTCATTGAAAAATATGGCGGGCTGAAAACAATAACTTTAGAAGGTAATTACTTACTGATTGTTTTTGTTTTTTTTGTGTAAGATTAATGACCAAGCTCCAGTTTATTTAGGTGAATTTCCTAATGATCTTATGGCATTTTCCCCAACCTGAAACTTTAGTGCTGTTGTACTCACATTTTCACATTATTGATTCATTAAAGAATCAATCGTCAAAGAATATGAAAGAAAAATGAATTGGGGTGGGGGGGGGGGGGGTGTTGCTAATTAATGATTTATTACCTACATTTTCTTAAGTCCACCAAATGCCCTCTATATCTTAAAGCAACTAAGTCTTGTCTTACATTCCTAAGACTGCAGTATGCCTTATTATTGAATAATTTAGTTTCAGCAACCAAGATTGCTATTATTTATAATGCTTCATTTGACCGAGAGATACAGTAAACCTAATTTGAATCTAAGAAGTAAAAAAGAAAAAGAAGAAAATTTGAAAGGAAAAAGTTTAAAGTTTCAAAATCTAATGAGCATTGTTGTGAATCAGTTCGGGTGCAGTTCAGGTGGAACAAGTTTTATAGAAAAAAAAGCCATTTTAACATTTTTAAATCTGTTGTATCAAATTTATTAAAGCTGCATATGGGAAAGACCTTTGTTATTAAAATTTTAATAATCCTTTTTATGAGTATAAGTTTTTGTAATAATGAAATAATACTGGGTTAGAAATAATATTCTTTGAGAGTAGCATTTTTGAATGGCCGATACATTGTAGGTGGCCGCAAGACTGCAACATCAGATTTCAAAGCCTTGGAAGTGGAACCAGGAAAGTTCCTGAAGATATGCTCCAGCAGTACAAATGAACATTTTCGCAGGGCCCTTGAGGCAGGAGATCCGTCGGCTTCAGCTGGACATCTGGTGTCAATAATTGTTGCCAACAAAGGGTTAGAGAGTACACCCTTGGCCCTGCTGTCCAATCACGTCAAGTCTAAACTTATTTCTTTGCATGCACTGAGCTCTGCTCACTCCACTCCAGGTAAGTGAGTCAATTTATTATTTTGCATCTTGCTCTGATTCATGTGTAACCCCAGGGTAATTTGATCATTTGACTTTTTTTAAAAAAGGTGTTTTGACATGGGTGTCTATCTAGACTTTTTAGTGCCAGGCAGGATGTTACCATGATGTATCAATTTCTTCAGAATCTGATTCTTCAGGGTTTGATTTTTTTCCTCAATCTTCGGGGAAAAGAAATTGGAAACAAGATTTTTTATTTAGAATCTGAGATTTAAAATAAACTTCTCAACTTATTTAATTTATTAAATAATACAACTGTAATATGTCATATTTGGTATTAACTTAGACTTTTATTTGCTACAGCTTTAAAATTTTGTTTGGTTTAAATCTGTTTATGAATGAACCATAACAAGATTTTTTTTTAAAGATTTATTATTGAAATCCAAATATATACACCTAAATTTCAGCACTTTTTTTGCAAGTTAAATTTTAATATGATATTGAATTTTTTAAAATTTAATCTGAAGAGACACATTTGACAACTTGATGCTTTTTATTGTCAGGGTAGTGACATTAGTCTGAAATTTACTTTTCAGGGGGCCCACCATTAGTAGACACCTTGGACCTAGCAGTACAGTTTGTTACTGACTTTTTACTGAGATTGCCCCTCAGAATTTGTGCAGCTATTGCTAATCAGGTGAGCCAGATTGTAATTTTTCCAAAAATCACTTCTCAAAATTAAATATATAGAGTTAATTTACCATGCAAAGAATTACATTTGTATTTTATTTACAGCGTGCATTCAGCGTGTCCCTGATCTTTGGGGGAAAAAAAACACAAAAACTCCATTGAAACAAAAGCCAAGAGTCTGTTCATAGTTACAACTCACACTCAAGAACGCAAAAGTTATTCTAACCGCACAATTAGTCAACGAAAGTCTTGCTACAGACTAATTTTAAGGAACAACAAAAAACTCAGGGTTTTCAAGAATGAACAAAAATGTGTGTCCATGGTGGCATAACTGTCAACTATCACAATCTGTGACACTGGCGTTCTTCACTGCAACGGTGTGCATTGTTCTCAACATTTGTAAATAACCATCACCTGAAGGTGTAAAGGAAGAAGATTTTGAACAAATCTTTTTTACTGGGGCTATTTGGGGAAAAACGATCATTGCAGAGGCTGTTAATGGTGACGTGTTAAGATTCATCTCCATATTCCTGAATGGATTTCAAAGGGTTTTTTCATATTTCTGTCTTACATTTGTAACAAGATGTTTCTCAACTTGTACATGTCCCATATGATATAAGTTGAGAGATCTTCAGCATCTATATACTCATAACAAACAACAGCACCGAAGTCGCAAGTTGAAAGAGCCTTCAGAAGTCACAATCAATCAACAATGAGTATGATAAAATAATTATTCAACAAAAGTCTAGCTATAGACCATTTTAAAGAACAGCAAACAACTCAAACAAGGATTTTCAAGATTGAAAAAAATATGTGCAATGATTTATTTGGATCAATAAAAGTATCTTATCTTGATAAATCCCTGTTCCCTGATGCAATTAAATTTGTAATAAATAATTATATTTTTAGGTTCTCTTGGAACCACTAAGTCAAGTTGTTGGCTCTGCCAAGTCCAAGAACATCATCATTCAAGCCTGCAGAACTCCCTGGCAACAGCGTCGGCTTGAACTGCTGGGCTGCCTGCTTGGCTTGACAGAATGGACAACGTCACTGCAAAAAAGATTTGAGTTTCCTCTACATTGTGTTGTAGAGAACAAACCAGATGAGCTGCTGGGACAGCCTGAAGACACAGCAGAGGATGAAGAGGCAAGAGTTGATTTGTTCTGATAGATTTGCTTTAGTCTGCCAACAGTGGTTTAGGAGGATGGGGGCCTGCGGGGTTGGTCCACCCCACTTGGCAGATTTTTTCTTTATAATGAGGGATGGCCAGTTTTGAACCCATGACATGATCTCATTAGCGGGCATATGGTAAGCATATTGTGTATAAAATAATTAATAATAATAATACAAATCTTGGCCTGTCCTGGTTGGTACTAACCCAAGCTACTGTGGCCACTGTCAACCAAAGTGTAATTTAAAAAGCATAGTCTAAATTTTTTCTAATCTCTCATTTGTTCCATTCTTAACGTGGAACACATAGATTATAATAAATTTAAAGTATGATTTTTTTCCCCAACTTTTGCTTTTAAAAAGTTGGAGGAAGAAGAATCGAATGGTGAAGAATCAGATTCAGATGAGATTGATGATATCCTGTCTGGAGATGAAGAGAGCCCAGATAAAGCCCCTCAAGTGGACACAGGAAATGAGGCTGACAGTGTGGAATGTAAGAATAAACAGGGGCTAAACAAGGATGAACTTGTTGACCTCAAAGAATCCCAAGACTGCACCAACATTTTGGAACAAGACATCAGCAAACATTTGGATGACGGCAAGTTAACATTTTCTAAATATTTGAAGTGTAACTTTTATTAATTGTTTTTGTAAGTTCCAAGTAATAGAAATAAAGAAAAAAATGTTTTACTTCTTTAAAAACTTAAATTCCTTCTTATAATATTCCTTTACAGTGGATAAGAAAAAGGAGGCAAGGGAAAGTGAAGAGCTGATATCAAATGGTGGTTTGAAAGAATCTGAGGTCAATAAGTCAGAGCAAGCCATGGAACTTGAGATAAGTGCACAGGAAGATGTGAAAAATTATCCTGAACAAGCTGAAAGGTCTACAGATACCAAAGATACTGAACATGAAGAAGTGTCTACAGAAAAAAAAGATCCTGAACAAGATGAAGTGTCTACAGATGCTAATGAAACTGAACATGAAGAAGGGTATAAAAATACTGATGAGGAGACCACAATGGAAACGGTGGATGAAACTGAATGTACAAAGGAACTGACCAAGGAGGAAAAGTGTCGACTGATTGTTGAGGACATCAGAAGAGAGGAATTTGGTGTAGGCATTCATCTTGATGAGACTGGGCGCAAACTTATGCTTGTGAGGGACATTTCTTTGCCGTTAATGTATTAACAAATTTTTATATTACTCATATTTATCATGTAAGCTGATTTTAGATGTATCAAGTACAAGATTAGACTAATATGTGGAATTCATGTTAAAGCATTCAGATTTTTATGTTTAGATTCACTAAAGATTCAATGAAGGTCCTAAATTTACTGGAGAATCTATGATGTAGTTAGTCTTACATTTTCTACACTTCTTTATCCAAATCACATATTATTATTTCGTTATGCAATGAGATATTAAATTTAACTTATGGGATCAATTCCAGAAACAACAAGAGCGCCAAGGTCGCAGCCTTCAAAGGTTATCTAAAGACTTGTACAGCAAGGAGACACATTTTGTGCTGGAACTTATACAAAATGCTGATGACAACAGCTATGCAGAGGACATCTTGCCATCGGTCAAGTTTGTTATTGATCATACAGGTGAGGACTTCAATATTCCAAAAAGTGTTTTCAATTTCAAACATCACTACATTCCTGCCAAAGACAATCTGGGATTGGAACAAGTTTCCAAAAGGAACAGTTGAGACGAAAACACTTGACACATTTGCGTCTTTAGCCTCAGGCCTTCTAACCCCCAGTTCCTGATACTCTCGCTGAGTAGCCCTTGCACTCAGTGGAATATCCTCTTCAATACCAGGCACAGAAACATCGTGAATCCCCTTAAGATATAGAAGAAGAACAATGTTTAATAGATTTTGGATTTTTATTCTCTAACACTACAAACTTGTTTCATCATTATTTAATGGGAAAATTTGTTAAAATGTCTAAACTTATGAGTACGCCTTTTTTTTTAAAAACTTGAAAGATAGAGATGATTAAGTAAAGCAAATAAGCAGAGCGATAGGCCGTAAACAAGACCAGGCAGAGCAATCAGTTGGTTGAGACTTTGCTTTAGGACCAGTAGTTGTATCATAAACTCAAACCTTGATTAATATAATGTATTCTAAGTCAAGAATAAATTGACACCAGAAGGAACTATATATCTAAAAATATCTCTCTATATTCCTACAGGTGTCACAGTTCTAAACAATGAGTTAGGATTTGAAGAAAAAAATATCAGAGCCATTTGTGATGTTGGCAAGAGTACAAAATCCAAGCATAATTATGGCTATATTGGTAAGGTAATTTAAAAAATTGTTTAAACTGTAGTGAAATCACAGGGCCTCGTTATTTTTTTATGGAAATCAAGCTGGTTCCCATTCAATCACCCAATGTGATTGAATGGGAACAAGCTTGCATTTAAAATAACATTCGTCACACAACAGTTGTGTAACGAATGTTATTTTAAATAGTTTTCAGTGTTTTCTTGCAGATTCCTCTTATGTCAACCTAGACATAAGTTTAAAAAAAATTAAAATGATTTAAGGACATTCAAAGCCTGCTCACCTGTCCTTTGTTTTCTAACCCCCAAAAAATTCTATGTGTTAAATTTAACTATTTACAACATCAGGTCAGAAGGGCATTGGTTTCAAGTCAGTATTTCGAGTCACAGGGTGCCCAGAGGTGCATTCAAATGGATTTCACATTTACTTTGATGTCAACAGTGGACCCATGGGATACATCCTTCCTCACTGGTCAGAAGAAACTGAACATGATGACAGGTAAAATCCTGGTTGTTTTTATATTATTAAAATTAATTATTTAAAAATATTGTTTTTTAACATTTTTGCTCTCTTAAATTTGTTTTCTTGTAGAAAAATAAATGCATCATTAATAGCATTTCCATTTAGTTTTATTTATCAAAATTCAAGTTTTGTTTCTTTTTCAAACTCTCGTCTGTTTTGATAATTTTCTAGTTTCTGCTTTAAAGATTTGTAATATTTGTATAGTATACTAAGGATACTGCTATGTATTTAATACATGACATTAACCACAGGGCTTAAAGTGCACTGCAGTAGATGTCCCCCAACAAAAATTTTCCTTCTTTTGGCCTATATTTATTTTTTGTTTTGAAAAGTTGTAAAGGTAATTCTGTTGTAAATTAATGGAGATTTTGAGACAACGCTTGATGGGTAGATTAGCAGGTTCCATACTCAACTTTCTTTTACTATAACCTCAGTTGGCAAACAAAAATTGCATTACCCTGGACTGAAGACATCAAACAACAAGTTCAAACCCATGCAGCTCGCTTCAATGACATCCAGCCTTCACTTTTGTTATTTTTACATAGGCTGAAGGAGATTTCTATTGATAACAAGGTGAGCAAGCATAACAAAGTTGCATTTACTTTAAACTAAAAATTTTGTTGCAACACAATTTTTAAAATGCTCTTCCTTTTCATTTGATAGCTAGAGTTAGTTGCAGTATTTTGAACGAATAAAATGTTTTTTCATTGTGTAGATTTGGGTAGAAAAGTTAAACATATACTTTTAATGACTAACAATGGTTGAGAATAATTTGATATTTGTTCTACTGCAAGATTATCATTCTTTCAAACATTATTGTTGTGACAGTTTAAGATGAAAAATTATAACTTTCAGGTTGAGGGTGCTGAAATCTTTATGAAAAGGCAAGACTTTCCTAATGGAGAAATTCAGATAACACACAGTCATGGCACAGACAGGTGGTTGGTGCTGAGAAAAATTCTAGATGCATCTAATGTGTCTCTTCAGGTGAATTAAATTTTACTTATTTCCTTTTGGTAAATATTCTGTTAAAATATTAATTTATATTTTTTTGCATCATAGTTGGTGTCTAAAAAGTAATAAGTTTGAAAGGTTTATTTAGTTGTGCCATATATCTTATTATCGAACAATTTTCCGTCCACTATGTTTTAATGTCTAAATAATTACAAATGTGCTTTCAGGCAAAATCAGGAGTTGAAGTGGAATCCACAGAGATAGCACTGGCTTTCCCCTTGAAGGATAAAATGTTCACTATCCATTCCCAAGTTGGTACACTTTCTATGCTGATGATATTTATCCTATCATAAAGCCTTGCCATATTTTTAAATTTATTTTAGCAGTAGAAAAAAAGTTGTGTCTAATAATATTAAATAAATAAAGAAAGGGAAATATTTTAAAAACTGTGGATTTGTTTTTTCATGATAACTGATCATGTATGACAGATTAAACTGGGATTAGATCATTGCAGGTCATGTTAATTATATTGAATAAACAATTAAAATAATTGTAATGAACTGTGTCTCTCTTGAATAGGTCAAACCAGAAAAACTACCTGTATTTGCATTTTTACCTTTAAGGTCTTATGGGTTCAGATTTATAGTGCAAGGTTAGTGACATCTTCCTGTTCAATTCATTTAGATAAAAAAAAAAAAAGAAATAAAGAACTCTTATATCAAAATAACATCATTGAGTACAATTTTTTACTGATTTTGGCTGTGTGAAGTACCTGTAATTGGCCTCAGTGAAATCTTTAATGCTAATTTATGCCCTTAAGTATCTTAATGAATTTATTTATTTCTACTTGTTTTAATTATTTAATAAGTTGGGGAAGGTATAAAAGTGCATGATTCATATGTTAAAAATGATTGTATCAGCATGTTTAAAAGGATTGTATCTGGTGACTTTGATCACATAATTCTCATTTTTTGTATCAGTATATTGTTAAAATGATTCTTTCAGGTGACTTTGATGTGCCATCAAGCAGAGAAGATGTAGATAGAGACAGTTCTTGGAATCAGTGGTTGAGAAATGAAATACATGTCTTGTTCATTGAGGCTTTGGAGGCGTTTAAGGTACATATAGGATAATATTTCTCTATTATACAGTAAAGAATTGTATTTATCTTTATATTAAACTATTTTTTCATGCTTTTTTTTGTTGTTTTTGTTTTTGTTTTTTTGTTTAAAAATTTGCTGAATTATAAACTTTTTATAAAAATATAATATTTCAGTGTTAAAAAATATGATTTCTGAAATATAAACACTGAAATATTTTATTATAGCCCAAAAAATGCAGCCCTCAAATGTGTTTTTTAAAAACAAATTTTTTGTATTTTATTATTTAAAATGTGCATAATTTATTTAGCTCTCCATTCACACTTGATCACCAGGAGCATTCTCTATTGGATCCTGATTATCCTTAATTTTAATTGTGAGGTGCATTAGGAAGGAATGTATATAACCTGGAACAGTGTTTTGATGTAACTTCTACTATTTATATATAAACCACTCATACTTCTATATTTAGTAAAATGAAACCACAAAATTTCAATTTTGACTTTTGTGACTGTATAGGCCAGAGAGGACCTGACACCCATTGAAGCGCTAATCCTATACCTACAATTCATTCCCCTGGAAGGGGAGGTCATGGGTTTTTTCAAACCAGTTGCCTCCCATATATTGGCCCAACTCAAGGCTAAAGAGTGTATTCCAGTGCTTACCAGTGACAAAAATAGTGAGTGTTTAAAAGAATATTTCATTGTCTAGGAGACAAAATGAATTGTTGTTTCATGGGTCATTACGGCCTGCTATCAGTAAGTGGAATTTATTTTTCTTCATTTTTAAAAGGGTATAGTATGAGTTTTTTCTGTTTAAAAAATAATTGAATGTAAAAAAAAATTAAAACCTATGAAAAGGTCATACTTTACAATTCTTATGGAGATCATAAGTGACCTATGGTATTACTTGTCTTTATTCCAGGTATACAGTGGAAAATGCCATCTAAAACTGTTGTTACCCATGATTCCCTTGTGCTTGAGATAGTGTCTCCGGAACTGTTGCAGCGTCACCTCGACCTGCACTACCTTCACCCAGATGTGGCAGCTGTGTTAAATGAACCACTGACACAAGCACTTGGCATAGAGTCTGTGACTACTGAGCACCTTCTCCACATTGGTAGATCCATTGGTCAAAACTGGAGCAATGACAGTGCAGGTAATAATTAATTTCAAAGATGATGAAGTGGGGAAAATGGGGAATGTTTCTGCAGTACTTTTTAATCCCTTGAAATGTTCCCACACCCCAGGACACACTACAGTACTTTCAAAAATTTGTAAAACATAAAAATTGTGGAAATATATACAATGACCTAATTTTCTACTAACTATGAAAATGAATACTAGCTTAGAAATCTATTTTATCAACAAAGACGCCCCTCACTTACCAACAGAGTTTGGTTCCTGCCACTAGGTCAAAAGGGGATTCCCCATAAGTAAAGAGATTTAATTTAGTTTATATATATTCTGAATAAAGAAATGGTCTAATCTGAAATTCCAACTATTGACATTTTTTCAATGTGCATCTCTTGCATATGACACAAGATGTAATAATTGAAATTAAAAAAACAACTGAGTCAGTTATATAAAAATAATGTACCAAATAAGTGTAAGTTCATTCATAAAAAAACATAGTAAAATGAGGATTTCCAGTACTGGAGAGCGGGTCAGTTTACACAGGTAGCTTGTAAAAGAGGCCTGTAAAGTATAAATCTGAAACATTTTTTCCACATTTATTCAATCTTAAATTTTTTTTTCTCCATTAAATTGATCTCTCATTATGTTTGCATTTTTGATTAGATCATGTGACTCAGATAGCCAAATGGCTGGCATGTGTTTACCGCAGTTTGGATGACTTTCAGGAAAACACTCACATTTTGGAGGCGCTCAATAAAATGAGGTATTTTGTCGTAAAAGTTCTGAGCTATGCAGATTTAACTTTGATGTAACTTACAGAAGAACCTAGTTCACAATATGTGAAATACTGGTCAAACAAAAAAGAAATGTAGAATTGACTTGATGACAAAACTTGACTTAGAAATGAAACACTATCACATTTTTTTTTTATGACAATATATTTTTCAATTTACTTGGAAATGAAATGTCATCACTAATTTTGTTAATTATATATTATTTTATTTAAATATAAATATATTATTTTTAAAATTAAGTTCCAATTTTCTGTTGAAACAGATTGTGCCATCAGGTCATCACTCTTGTACTTATTTTAAAATAGAAATTAGCTCCCCAAGTACTTTCAAAAGTCATTCACATGGCACTTTATGTCCCACAGCCAGACCAATGTCATGAATATGCATCAACAAAACTCTAATTTGAAACACAGAAAAGCCTAAGAAACAAATCAAATGAAAAAGTTTGACTAGAAAATTTGTTGTGATGTATCGTTTCTAATCAGTAGTAAAGCATTAAGTGGCAATGATAAAAAACAAAAAACTAGGTTGTTTGAACATATCCTTTAAAAAAAAAAACGTAAGTAATGAAAGATATTCAAGATTTTTTTTTTAAACTTTTCATTTTGATGTGTCTCACTCTAATCAACAAAATTCGTTCCCTCAGAATCATTCCCTTGTCATCTGGAAACCTTGTGTCCCTCTCGGATGTTACAGTGTTTTTGTTAACAGATGGCCATGGGAAGTCTGTCGCTGAGAAACAAAAAAAGCAAGGAAACATGAAAGGTATATTACTCAAAGTGATCTTACCTTGACACTTGATTGAAGGCCTGGACAGCCTATTCATTCTTTTGTCATACATTCAGTTGAATAATTCATGGGAAAACTTAAACTCTTAATGCCTTCTAATATCAATTTGAGGGAGTATTGTACTTTGTCAGGTTCACCAAAACACTTCTTAGAACATTACAAAAGGTTCAAAACTCAGCTGCTAGACTAGTTCTAAAGGCAAAAAAACGTGATCATGGCACACCACTACTTTATTCACGTCATTGGCTCCCTGTACAAGCATGGATTGACTACAAACTCTCTGTTCTCTGCCACTACTTTTTCTCGCATTCCTGCCCTTCCTATCTTACCGAACTTCTTTCTGTCTATTCACCCCTTCGACAGCTTCGCTCCTCCGCAGACCCGCCCACTCTTTCTGTCCTCAAGACTCGCATAACAACGTACGGTGAATGATCTTTCTTTTTCTGTGCCCCTAAACAATGGAATTCTCTTCCATTACACATCCGCAATAGCATCACAGCCTTCAAAACTGCACTCAAAACACATCTTTTTAAACTCTGCTATCCTGACTGATTCCTCCCTCTGACCGAAAAACGATACTCCTGGGTGTTATCCATGGCTTAACATGTAAATAGTTTTAAATATACATTTGTTTTGTTTTATTTAATTAATGTATGTTAATTAATTTTTTAAGTTCATGATTATGTTTGTTAAATTGTATGTACAGCGTGGTGAGCCCAGCCCTAGGCTGGGTTACCACACCATATAAAACCACTTATAATAATAATAATAATAATAATAATAATAAAAGATGGAAGTTTAGTTAAAAGGAAATTCTTAATCTGTTTACTGTTTATCTTTGTGATGTATTTACATTGTAAATTTCACTTACTAAGCAGTTATATCTCAGAGACATCATACGCTTTCAATTGCAACAAATCATACACTTTAAATTGCAACAAATCATGTGCTTTGTATTGCAAAAAATCAAAATAATTTATACATTTTAAAAGGAAAAAAAAACAATCACATTCTTCTCTTGTACAGATCCACTGCTGGAGTTGAAGAAAGACTTAAACCTGGTCCACTCTGATCTGACCAATACAAGTGACGATGAAGTCAACTCTCAAGTGATTAAACTACTTATCAAAATGGGGATCAAACAGCTCACAGCCCATGACCTCATCCACAGCCATATAATGCCAGTCCTCAAATCGGATCTCTGGAAGGTGAAGTCATTAATAAATGAGACACTTCAATTGTAGCATGTAATAGCAAAGCAATTTTTAAAAAGGAAAAAAAACAATACTTTTAACACTTGAAATTGTAAATGATGTAAGCATCATTGTGCTGTAATGTTGCATGCATTAATTATTATTTTACATCAACTGAAATCAACATTTAAGTTTAAAGCAGGGTGCCCAACAAAAGGCTTCGCTTGGCATTTTGATCATGAGAAAACTCTACTCGCATCGCATGTCAGGAAAGTTGTTCAGTTGTGAGACTTGCCATGGTATCAAGTCACTTTCATAAAATGCTGTGTATTTTTAATAAATAAAATATAACCAAAATACGCTGAATATATTTATTTATTTATTCTTAATGCAGATCATTCTAAAAATTAGATCTGCACGTACCGCAAATAGATAAATAGTATACATTTAATTAAGAGATAACTGTCTTAAAAATATAATTTTTATAATATATTAATTTCAAAAGTGTTTTTATAAAAAGAATTTTGTATGCATCTGGCATATGACTGGCTGCAAAATTTATCTTGCCTGGCCACATGTGACCTGCAGGCCCTGGGATTGCCGCACCTGGTCTAAAACATTAGTTTTTTTTGTACCCTTATCTTTTAAAAGAATTTATTGAATTTCTAAATTGATCTTTATCTTACGGCAGGATAAACACAGAAATATCCTGGTGAGTTATTTAGTCTACATAAAGATGGAGATGGAGAGGAATTCATCCCTAGTGGACATGGCAGAACTTTGTTCGGTTGTGAGACTTGCCACAAACCATGGTATAAAGTCACCTTCAGAAGAAGCTGTGCATTTTTCAACAGCTTATGGAAACAGAATAGATTTGAACACTACTTTTCCAGGTAATTAAGGATGGATTGATTGAAATAGACTTGTGCCCATATCCTTATTGTAGTAATGCAATGTCGTTTGTTATAAGTGGTGAGATGTCTGTAATTATGAAGGATGTTATAAAATGTTTTCTGATAAATTTTTTCCCTGAGATTGTGTAGGGTGGATGAAAAGCATTTTGGGTCATGGGATATGCCTGGATTTGAGATCCGGGTGGTCAAAAGAAATTGTATGGTTAATGAGATGTTGCGTGTTCTGTCGGGAATTCACCGAGACGCAACTTACACATTATAAGTCAGAAGAAGATTGACCACTGTGTGGCCATGCTTGCTTGGGGATGTATGGCACTGCTACTGAATGCCCATTCAGACATGTGTCTACACTTACAAAAGGGATGTGGCCCTGGATGTCTATTTTCCGAGACTGCTCTCAAAGCTTTCTTATGTTGCCAAATTGACACCCCTTGCTAGTAATACAGTATGTATCCACCTTTTTCACAGTTACTCCTTATCGTTCCCACAACTAGGTCATTAAGAGAAATGGTTTTTAAGAGAATCGGTCATTAAGAAAGAGCCTTAATTGTTTGTTCACGTTGAATCAAGAACAGGTTAAAAAATAATTGAGTTTATGATTTTAAAAAAAGGAATTTTTTGAATGGGCAAGAATATGATGATTCCCAATTCTGAACACTGAAATTACAAAAATAATGGTCATTTGACAAGTATGTCATTAAGTAAGGAGAACCTGTAGTTTCTGTTAAAATTCTTAAAGGGTGCGTAAATTTGACAAACTCCATCATTTCTGAAATCATTTTTTATTCATTCGACTGATTCAGTCACAAGGTATATCAATGATTTCATAAAAGAGGCAATCTTATTATTTCAGTTTTTAAGCCTGGTGACAACAGAAGTACTTATGCATTTTGTTTCTTTAATATTTCCAGGCATGAGCTGGACTTTAGTTGACTCTGCCTACCTCCCCATCCCTGCCACCCAGCATGATGTACAGTCATGGCACACTTTCCTTAGCTCCTTGGGCGTGACCGATTTTCTGAGTGTCCAAAAAGTGGAGCGTACTTTTGACAAGAGTAACATTGTATGATAAATTAAATTAATAGGCTTTGTCTTAATATTTAATCAGTGTAGATAGGGGACAGTCAGTAGCGTTTAGTCTTTGAAATGTGAATCGAAGAGATTATCATAAGAATTATAAGAAATGATTTTACTTTAAACTACATAAACTTGTTGTTACAAGAAAAATATTGAATGTTTTTCCAGTAAATATATAAATAAATTCATAGAAAAAAGAATCCTTTTTCTTATCCAAGTTACTTATAAAATTATTCATAAAGTAACAGACTATTTGTTCCAAAAGCTATTTTTCCCCATAATTCTTTAATTTTTTTAAAAAGAAGTGAAAATAAATTGATTTTTTTTCCGAACAATCAGCATCAGACACCATGGTCTGCATTTAAAGAAATCTGGCCCGACTCTCCCGATGGATATGCTGTGACAGACTTTCAGTGTGATGAGTTCCACAAACTAGTGACAGCAAATCAGAAACCAGATGGTCTTTACCAGCAGATGGTGCAGTTGTTTGAAAGATTGGCAGCCGAGTGGGATGGCTTTTACAAGAGATATGAGAGTACACAGTTAAAATCTGGGTCAGGTCATGTGCTCAAGGATAGCATACAGGTAAGCACTGAACCCATGCTTATACTTTCTGGTAAACAAATGGGGTATAGAGCAATCTCCTTGATTAATGGATTTACATCTTAACATTTATAAAATTTATTTATCAATACCTGAATATGTGTGAGTACTTTGACTAAATTAATTATAACTTTACCTTGTAACAATTGTCACATAATTTAATGATCCCATATTGCATTTAGACATTTGAATTTAAACACCTTTTAATTTCACTGACATCAAAGCTTCGTGCTGTATTTTCATTATGAGCCAACTTATGATTGATTTATTTTGCTATTATAACTTGCTTTGAAGCTGTAGTTGAATCAACTATTTTGATTTTAACATATCAGACCCTCATTTTATATAGTTAGGGAAATACGACATAAAATTAAAACCAATGAAATTCATTTAACTTTAAAACATTTAAACAGAAAATGTATTGACAGGAAAAACTATTCTCAGTGAGACAAAACGTTATATGATTGAATAAATTGATTTACTTTACATGGGAAATAAAAGTCTTTAACGTGAGAGAACTTGATAGATGATAAAAATGTTGTTCATTAACAAAATGGTTACCTATGAATTTAAGAAATGAGTTAGAAGTGAATTTTATTTTTTTAAAATAATGTTGCTCCTTTCTTTATCAGACTTCATTTGCTATCAATCTGAAATCACTCATCTGGGTGCCCACATATGCACTGTCAGTTGACGTCTTTGATGAGGGCAAAAGGGTGGAGGCCCAAGATTCTCATACACTGCAAAGTCCTGCAGAGCTGTATGTCAAGGATGACCAAATTAAGCGCCTCCTGGCCTATACTGTCAAATATCTGGATGTACCGATGGTGAAGTCCAGCGCTTTTGTTTCATTTCTTCAGGTAAGAGAGTATCTGTTACTACAGATAATACTAATATGAATTCAGTTAATACTATCTAAAAAATGTGTTCCGTTAATACCAATTTGTATCTCTTTTAACCCTTTCAATCTTTTAAAAAAATAATGAAAAAATTTGTTTAAAAGTAAAAACAATTTACATCATTCTCTTTCAACAGATTAAATCTAAAGTGACCTTGGAGAAAGTTAAAAGTGCCCTCATCTCCTGGTGTGAGAGAGATAAGGATTTGCCAGATGTGCCCAAAATATTTTGCACCACCAGTTGGCATGTGTTTGAGGTACAGTTAACTGTTCACTGTGGATGTTTGACTTCGCTCAGTGAATATATTATAAGCTTATTATTACCATCATCTAATTAGAGTATTGCTTTAGTTCATTGGTTCAGTTTGTCTCTGATTATAATGTAGTAAATGAATTTAATGACATGTTGTTTAATTAATTATTTTAAAAAATAATGTTGGTTTTGCAAGTAATTTGTAATATTTTTAAATAATTGATTTTTATGCAAAAATAATTTTCTATTTATTACGTATACATAGTTTTGATTTGTAAAACATGTTAAATTTATTTCGACTTTCCCCTCAGCTTTACGGCTACCTCAGTGAGGAACTGAGCAACAAAGATGCCCAAGATCTGTTCCACAATCATCCTGTCATATTTGTTCCTGTGTCCGACCAGAAGTCCAAGTTTGCTGCTGGCAAGATGATGAAGAGAGAAGAAGTCTGGTGGTCTGACCCGACAGGACTGTTCACTAGATACCAGGAGTCTCTGGAGCTCTATAAATCTCCTTTGAGCAAATTTAAAATTGTGAGTTAATGTAACCTAAGTAAGAAAATTGGCTGGGGGGAGAGGATATTCTGTGGCTAATATTGAAAAAATATGTATATTTAAATATTTTTTAGAGGCTAATAAAATTTATGACTGCAAGTGCATCATAAAAAGGGATATAGTTTAAAAATTAAATGCCCTGCAAAAATATTTTTGAACCACAAAGGTTGCAGCTGTAAAAAAAATAAAATGAGCAAGTATATACAATTTTTAACTTACAACTTATTTTTTTTTAATGTACATGTTGGAGAACTGTATTAAAGCTGTTAATAATTAATGAAAAGAAAACAAATTTTGTTTCACACAGCTACAAGGACTTTACCAACATTTGGAAGAGATGTTTTTCCGTACTGTAAGAGTTGAACATGAACCAAACACACTGCAGCTAGCTGAACTGCTGAAGCACATAGCGACTGTTAAAAGTCTCTCTGAGGATGAAGTTCTTGCAGACACACTATTTTTGTTTTCAAAAATAGGATCAGACCTGAGCATGGCATCCTCAAAAACAGCAGGTAATGAAGTTTAAGTCTTAAAACTAAGTTCAGTGTTTTCCAACAGTTGTTTTTTTATGACATATTATCAGTTATACAATTTGTATGTTAAGACATATTTATCAATCTAAAATGTATACATCCATCTTAATAAATCATGGAAAATGTAAGTTCTGACTTGTTTATTTCTCATACAATTTTAAATGTTTTTTTACTCCCTTAGTATATTCTTTTATAAAGTATAAAATCCCTTAGTATAAATCCAACTAGTTTAAAATAAAAGACCATCTTTGTCCTGTTAACTTGGTTGTAGAGATTTATTAGTCTGTGGCTTTCTTGTTTACTCCTGATTGAGATTTTCTCACTAACAAGTAGATGCGACCATCGACTATCACCCAGTGGGGTTGTAATGTGGGGATTAAGGAAAGTCATGAAAGTAATATCAACTAGTCAAATGGTTGATTAAATAATTTAGTAACAATTAATGTCAAACTTTCTTCCAGCAATAAATTATGGTTTTTAATTTTTACAATACTACTACTTCCTGTGTGTTCGAATTGTTAGCTGCAAGTGTGATACAGAAATTATTTTGTATCTGAGTGCAGCTGAGTTTAACTTATAACTCTCCCTACAGAGGTGCAGACCCTTGGTGCCATGAAAGCAGGAATGTATTTGCCCAAGGTGGTAGAGCTACTGACCAAGGCCGCAGTCTTCCCAACTAAACTAGATCAGTGGGTCAGCCTGACAGACTTACCGATGATTGCTGACTCTGCTGAGCTCGAGGAAATGTTCATCAAGAAACCTGGTGTACACTTTCTACAGCTTGAGGTCAAAGGGACCGGACAGGCATGGGATAGAAACGCAAGGACTTCTGGTGTGAATTTTATTTTTGTATTTCTCTTTCTGCTTTAAGATTTCATGTCCATAAGGAAAAAAATTAAATCAAAGGTTTACTTTCCAAGTGGAAAATTGTACCTATGCTCTACTGACATTATGTTAAGTTAGTGAATAACTCAGATTTTGTAAATGACTTATTAAATGGGGAAAGTTTAAACAAGTTACAAAGTTTCTGTCATTCATAACACTAAGGGGGTATATCAGATCTGTTTACTCTTATGATTTTGGCAATTTAAGATTTTGAGATGTATACATTATATATACTTTATGTTTATTTTTTTACCAGTAAGATAATGTATTGAAAGATTTTGTCATGATATTGTACGATTTTAAGAGTTGGAGGGTAAACAGGTCTGGTACAATATTACCTTGCAACGGTAACCGCCTGGTAACTATTTAGTGTAAATACCATTATATATTGTGTAACTGAACAAAACTTATTGATTTTTCAACTAGAACTGTAAAGAAAAGGCATTTCTATTCTTCGATCACACCACTCTATAAATAAAATCATCAAATTGTATATTTTTTTTAAATTATAAATACGACTGCTTTGAAAATCTGTTTATTTTATGGGATGCGTTGTCTCCCCTTTTTTAATTGTGTAATTTTATCAAAATATGTTCACTCTTCCAGCAGCCAAAAATGTTGTAGACAAAGGCTCCCTAGAGTTCTTCCTGAGTTTGTTCAAGGAGATCAAGCCGCTGACTGACTGCGTGAAGCTTGAGGAGATCACACCTGGCTTTCAGCAGTGCAACACAGGTCAGACCTACCTGCACAACATTGTCGGTCTGCTGCAGAGATATCTCTACTTCACCTACCCCGATGTTTACCGGCAGTTCAAGTCAAAGAAAGCTGCTACATTGAAGGAGCTCATCTTCAGCCAGGTTGGTCTATTTACAGCAAATCTATTTCTGTTCGCATACCACACAACAATTCTGTTAGCATACCACACATCAATTCTGTTGTGATCAATGTGGTGGGCAACCTTATTTTATTTACATAATGACATGATTCTTTATCATAAAAGAATTCCTCGGTGGGATCCCACCCTTACCACAGTTACAGACCATACTGCTTAATAGGAAGAAACTCCATTTATAAAAAATGAAAGTCATTGCTATTATTAATGTATAAGAATGCAAATGTTCATTGGAGTGACATTAGATTATTTTTTATAATTAATTATAAAATTAAAAAAAAAATTTTTGTAGAAATGAGCCTTGTGTTAAGGCTTAGTGCAGCAAATAGAAGTCTACAGAACTGACCAGGAACATGATTAGCTCTCTAATGAGACTGAGTGTTTGAATTTCAGGTTGAGAGACTTGAGGCAAGATACGAGTTGATTGACAGGTCAGATATCTGTGAGATAAGAGACGAGAAGTGCATTGTGAAGGGAAAATGTTTCTACTTTCACGAGAAGTATGTCAGCAGTCAGTTGGAGATTAACAAGGAGGTGGCCAAGTTTTTCTCTGAAGGCAATGAGAAATGTTTCAAAGAACTCAGGTATATTTGGTATTGTGTATGTTTGCTCACAAAATCTCATCTCTAAAACTTAATGTTTAACTCACAGAAATAATATACATATTTAGGCTAAATAATATTGCCTAAAGGATTCGTAAACATGCTTTTTTTCTTAAAAATTGTATGTTTCCAATGTACATAGGAGCTTCTTATCTCAAGCTGTGCCCATTATAGATGGGAAATCTGAGGAAACCATAGAAAGTCTTCTAGGACGACAACAGGTGCTGATAGGAACACTCCCACCAGAGGAAGAAGTCTGGGAGGTTCCACTTCCTGTCATCCCTGTCATTCCAGAACCTGAGCCTGAGATGATGGTCTATGGACAAGGTAATACTTTGTTCGTCATTACAGACTGTGCAGTTCCAAATATAGTAACTGAAGCCAAACAAACTGAAAAAATGTTACATTTTTTATGAGGTTTACTTAGACTCCTGAATTTGTGTCTTTGAAAGCTTTTGACACCCACATTAATACAAAATGGAATAATAATTCTTAATTCAATATGAGTATAAAAAAGAGGTGGAACGGCACTGCCTTCATTATTTAAAAAAATAATTTGAAAATTTATTTCAAAAGTTTCTTACGTTAAAATTGGCCTGCTATAAAACTGTTCATTTAATCACAAAACCCATTTTTTTATTGTCTGTGCTTTTATTTATTATTATATTAAAGGTAATAAGTAATTAAAAATGTTTTATTTGTTTAAATCTATAAAATAAATCTTAATCTTAATTGATTTTATTAATTTTGTTTTTTCTAGTTTGAACCTCTGAGCATTTGAGATACATACAGTTAAATGTTTAATACCCTTGCACACATGGACTGAAAGGCAACTAATATGTTTTCTTTGAAAATATCAGGTTTTGCCAGATCTGGACAACAAGGGGAAATAGCAGCAAGTGGTGACACAGAAAATCAAGGAATTAAATCTTGGCCACCTAGAAGTGGATTGGACAGAGAGCAAAATAACCAGTCAATGAAGTTTAAGAAGGGTAAGAAAGAACCATTTTTGTTAAATTTTTGTAATTGCAGGGAAAAGCCAAGAGAGAAGACAAGAGGATAATAGAGAAAGATGACTTGGATAAAGATAAAAGAAGTCCAGAAAGTGCTTCTGGAAAGTTTTAAGTCTGAAAATAATCTTATTTTCCCCTGATATTTTGTTGTTATTCTTCATTATTTCAGTTTTCTTGTTTTCTTTATTTTGAGTCACCAATATCCTTACAACTTTTTTATTTATTATCCATAACCTCACCAAAAGTTCATAGTATGTTCAGTCACCAATAATAAACATTTGAATTACTCAGAATTAAGATAAACATCTTAGAAAATATAATAGGTTAAAAAGAATTCACCCACCCCATTATTTCTTTGCAAAAAAATAATTTTTATTTTGTGACCCTGTAGATTCATAACTAGTTGCCAAAAAGTACTGTTATTAAGTTTTATTTAAGTTAAATAATCATATGTTTTAAATCTTATGGCACTGACTTCTGATTCATCAAAGCTTTAGCGTTCTTAAAAACACTAACAAAATTAAATTGGCGGGTGTTTTCATTAGTTACAAAGGCAACCAGTGAAAATTTTTTTTAAAACCTGTTGTGTATCTCCATACCAAAGAAGGTTGAAGTAAAACCCATTTCATTAGAAGTCTTTAAAAATTGTAAATTTTTCACTTACACCTCCCCTTAAAAAATAATGAACATGAGATTAACCCACAAAATTTTGAATTTTATGAATGATTTTATTAAAGAAGTGGGTGTAATTTAAACATGTATTTTTTTTTGTTATTGGGTTAACAGAGAATAATGGTGTCAAACAAATAAAGTTTGAGACTTATTGGTTTAGTAATATTGTTGTTTTAATCATGTAGAAAACTTTCTTTCATTCAGACATGAGTAAAGCACCATCAGGCATCTGGCCCCCTCCTCAAGCTCCTGGACGTCCCAATGTCTCTAAGCTTCCTTCCAACATCAAATTTGAAACACTTTCAGAATCTCAAGATGGATCAAGTGTAGATGGTACAGGGCACAGTGTCGAGAAAGGGTCCTCGTCTAGTGGGGGACACACTCGTGAGGGTAGGCCAACTGATGGTCAGTCTTTCAGCAGACAAGTTTCAGCTGATCAGAGTACTAAAAGGCCAGAGGGTCAAGGGTCACGCCAAGGAGATGGGTCAACTCAGAATCTTGATGGAGCACCTCAGAAATCACGGCAAGGCGATGGATCAAACAGAGGGCGCCAGGTTGAAGGCGCAGACCAACGATCTCATCAGGTTCAAGGATCGACTGACAGACCAACTTCAGGAGATTCCACTCAGCAGAAGGGTGAAGATTCTCAACATAAGACTGTGGCTGATGGGGACAATACGATGACAGGTGAAAAACGTAGGTGTCCCTGCTTCCAGCTTCTTCTTTTCACTGACAAACTAAGACTAACACTGTTATCAATTTAATAACTCATGATTAAAACTATGGAAGGGTATTTTTATTTGAGAAGATGAGAACAAATCTCTATCAAAAGTTAACATTTATTTACCTCATGAGAGCTGTTAATGTAAGATTTACATTGTTTTTCAAATGGTTAGTCTCAGTTTGAGCTAAATATAAAAAAATTTTGTTTGCTTTCTTTTGCAATGAATGTTAATCTTATTCCTTTAAGAACAGTTTGACAATTTTATTTCTTAACCTGCTTTTTTTTAAAATTGTTTAAATCTTAACTATTTCTTTTTAATGTTCCCATCCCATAAATAACAAAAATTATTTTAAAAGTTTAATAGCCTCAGATATATAGATAATTTCTAACCCAGTAAATGTCATTCTTTTGATAAACACACATTTTCTCTCTCTGCACATATACTTACATGTATATATTTTATATATATATATATATATAGAGAGAGAGAGAGAGAGAGAGAGAAAAATAGCATCAATGTCCAAGACAAGAAATACAAATGTAATTCCTCCATAGTCAGAGAGTTGTGTTGTAATTAATCTTTTGTCTTGCCAGGGTTTGCATTTTGTGAGAGGAATGTCAATCTATTGTCATGCTAACTTTACCGATCCCTCTTACTCTTACTAAAAATGGAGAAGAAAAAAAAAGTCTTAACAAAAAACTAATTTTTATTTTTAACCTTTTAAGTTTGTGACAAAATTTTCCCCATGATTTATATTAGACAAATGAAAATGTTCATAATGCCTATTTGCATTCCCCTTCAAACGAATAGAGTCATGTAACCCCATAAACCTGTCACACTGTTAGACCCTTAAATGCTGTATGGAAATTCCCCAATATCTTAGAACCTCACTATACCATCTCAAAATTTCTAAAATCCTTAAATTTACTTCATGGACCTCACTTCCAGGAAATCTATAAAACGTTCAGAGAGGTTTAGAAACTAAAGGTGCTATACACAACTCCCCTAATGTTCTAAATCTAAAAAAGGTGTAAGTAAAAGTTGTCCAGAATTTTCTTACATCATACTTCCTTAAAATTGAAGAATCTCAGAAATCTCTAGGAAGCAAAATAACCATTAAGAAATTTCAATAACTTTCTAGAACACTGTCAATCGATCTCAAATTTTCTGGAAACTTTAAATATCATTTAAAAAATATCAAAATTATAGAAACTTAATTTTTTTAGAATCTCTTGTAACCATCTTGAATTTAGTAGATACTTTAAGAATCTTCTGAAACCTTGTTGCCTGAAATTTAAATAATTCATCTTCTAAATATGTCATAGTTATTTTAGTTAATATTGCTTTTGGGGCACTAGCCTTAAATGAGCCTTAAATGAGCTTAAAAATGAAAGGTAGGCCTATGTATATCAATTTATATCACATTTCATGAAGTAAAAGTTTTTAATGAAATGCAAATTTATACCTATTTTAAAAATATTTTTTTATCATATTAACTATCTTCTAAATATAAAATTGTTAGAATTCATTTTATTTACCAGTATTATTCTTGTTTTTGACTTATTTTGTTTTAACTTTGTAAGTAATTTTAAAATATCAGGATTTATTTATTAAAACACTTTTAAAAAATGGTACATTTTAAAAACCAAGGTTGATCCATTGGGGGTGGTGGGGTGGTGGTGGTGTAATTAAAATACATTTTTTATTCAGATGAATTTTTTGAGCCCTGATAAACAGTTTAATATACAGGTGAAACAACTTCTTTGATAATGAAATTTTTCAAATATTAAATTATTAATCAACTTCTATATTGAAAGATGTTATTTTAGATAAGTGCTTGTAATGTGTTAATTTCTTATTAACTCGCTAGTGTGTTAATTACTTGGACACGATTTATAGGATTCAGTTCTATTTTGAAACTAAAATAAACTAATTTGACATGAACAAAGTATTAAGTTTGAGATAAAGGTTGGAGCAATAGGTTTTATCCACAAAATTTACTTTTTAAAAATTTTTTTTTTATTTTTATTTTAATCACAGCTTATTTTTATTATGGATATTTAAAGCATTTTCTTTTAACATATCTGTTATACTTCTTGAATTGCAAAATTATTTTCATCTATTTATATGCAACCTTGTTATTTTCTAAATACAAAATACAGCTTTGATGTTTTGCTGCACAAATGTATATTATAAACTTGTATTGTATAGTTCTCTGTGTTAAATTAGTATGCATCATATATTATCAGATTTACATTTTTTTTTAAATTTTTTATAAATATAATTTTTGCTATCAGATTCCCAGTTCAAAAATGTTACTTCCATTACAACAATTTGTTGAGGAATTTTTTAAAAATGAAATCGTTCAATTTAGATGAATTAGACTTTAAAGATTTATTTTGCAAGAGTAGCATAAGAACATATTTTATAAAAACGTAAACCTCTTAATCAAAGATGAGCTACACATCTGTAAATCTGTCAGCGGTTAGAAGACGTCAGTTATACCAGGTGTTGTTAGTCGATTCACTTAAAAAATATTTTACTCTTAAAACAATTCTTAACAGTATTAATCCCTTGTTTGTGGTACAGAACAATAAATTATCTTTAGGAACATGGTGCAAGCAAGCACATGGAGCTGTTGTTGGTTTTCTTTAAAATAAATAAATAAATAATAATATAAAATAATTATTTTTGTCTTTTTAAATAAAAGGAAAAAGGAAGTTGACTGAAGGCTCTAGTCAAGATGATAACATGGTGTTCAAAAGAAGAAACTCTGCAGAGGATCCTAATCCTAATCTAGAACTGGTAAACTAATTGATTAATTTTATTTTATTTCTGTGAAATTCATTTTCAGCCACAGTGAATTTCAGTCCACAGTTCATTAGTTTAGTTTTCATCAGATTTTGTGGTCATTCAGCTAAAATTCATTTAGACGTTATTGAAACTTCCTCAGATAATTTCAGGCCTTTATTAGTGTAGTTTTCACCAGATTTTCTGATCATTCAGCTAAAATTCATGAAGAATTTATTGAAACTTTGGATCTGGATCTTGTGGAGATTTCACCTTTTTGAATTTCCCTTTTCTGTAGGGGGTTAGTGACACCACTTTAGTTCCTAGAGCTGAGGAACAACGTTCAGTTGTCGGATGGGGTGAGCCCTTGCCTAAATCTACTTCAAGCAGCCGGGAGGTGACCCCATCCTCTTCCAGCTCAAACCAGGACATAAGAAAGGTTGGAAAAAACAAAGGAATGCTTCATTTCAGTAAGTATCTGGTTACTGGATAGTTGTAGGTCAGCAGTTTTCAATCTTTTTTTTTTTTTTTTACAATTTTTTATAATAATTTTGGAACAGATTAAAACTATGTATAGGTAATGGATCAATTCTACTACACAACTTACAAGTATTTAACCAAAAAATTCTGGCTGCTTTGGTGAGTTCAAGGCAAAGTATTTTTAATATTAAATAATATCGATTATATTGTGGTCCCAACTTCTTGATCTTTTTTTTTTTCTTTTAACACTAATTTTTGTTTTCTATACATCAAAACATTTCAACACACATGTGAATCTTCGCCTACCCTCTGTCTGTTTTAGAAGCTATAAGAAGACATGTTAAAAATGTTGATTGGGTGGGTGACTGCTTGCCATTTTCAATTCAATCTGTCTGATGGGTGACTAAAGATCTGGATTTTTTTTCACAACAAATACTTTGCACTCTAAAGTTAACATTTAAGTTCTGAATGAAAAAGTTAATATTTTTTCCATTAGGCTCACAGCTAGAGCCCTCAACGGTCAAATGTTTTTTCTGTATGTATTTCAACAAGTATTTAATCTGAATTCCCACATACTTGTAACTTATGCCTGACTTGGATTTTTTAGTGTCTATATCTTTAACATTGTTAAAGATAAGCCCTCCAATCAACTTGAGAGGCCTGATGAACGTTTTGGCATACTCTAACCAAAGTCAACAAAAGCCATAGTCAAATTGTCACTTCATGAATTAAAAAAAGGCTTTAAGAATGAAGGGAAAAAGCTCTATTGTCTTCTAGGACAACAAAATCTTTGTCAAATTTATTTATTTGCAAATCTCCATGCACTTTGTCCTTGAATTATATCTAGTTAAATTTTTATAGCATTGTTATATAACAAGGATATAAGGTGAAGACTGTGATCGGGTTTAGTAGTAGGTAATAAGTAACACATGCTACGGACAACACTTTTTTAAAATTTACAAGTAAATGTTTATATTTCAGGCATACCTCTGTGGAATGAAAGCAATGAAGACATTGTGTACACAGAATTAGCCAGGGGCGACACTCTGACCTTACCCCCAAAACAGCTGGAGCCCGAGGCACATGATCGGGACATAGGATTGTGGGGAGAGATGCTTGTGCTTGACTACCTCATACGTCAGAAGGACACCAACAGTAACATTGAGGCTGTGCTCTGGGCTAATGCTGATGGGGAGAAGGGCTTGCCATTTGACTTTGAAATAGTTTACAAGACAGATGATCCGGAAAAGCTCCACAGTGTTTTTGTTGAGGTAGGCTTTGTTCTGAATATTGTATAGTTTTGAAAAAAAGAGCTTAGTAATTAAAACTTTTTAGATACGCATTCCATGACCAGCCGCACAGACTGAATTAGTGAGACTCGGTAAAACCTTGAATATCCAGTGGAGGCGTAGCTTGACTGGTATAAGGAGATCCGGCAAATAGAATATAGGCCTGCAAAGGGAGGAACCATCTTCATGACCGCATTCTGTGTAAAAAAAAAAAAATAAGCACATTGCAAAAAAGCATGACAAGATACTCTGATGTTTTAGGATTATAGCTTTTTAATAAAACTACAGTTATTATTTATATAAAAACTGCTTTTATTTTATATCACATGGTATGTCAGCAATTTGAAAATATTGGAATTACAAAGTTTACAATAATTATTCTGGAAAATCCATTTTATACTGTAGGCCTACTGTGCTTTTGTGTACTTTCTTTTTGTTTTTCTTTTTCCGTTTTAAGGACTTTTTTTTAAACGTTTACCTTTGGCTAAAAATTCTATAAAAATTATTGTCATTTTGAAATTGCTTTATTATTTTTGTATTTTTAGGTGAAGGCCACGTTGAGCTGGGATAAAGAGGTCTTTCATGTATCCTCTAAACAAATGGAATTCGCTTTAATGCAGAAGGAGCAGTATGAAATCTATCGTGTTTATGGCGCTGGAAACAGTAACCCTAAATTGGTGCGGATAGAAAACATAGCAGAGAGGATGCGAGTTAAGCAAATACATCTGTTTATGGTTATATAAAGTTCGTAATGAGGTTTACAACTAAATCATAAACGATTGAATCATGCCTTTTTATTTAAAGCAGCTTTTTACATGAGCCTTAACGTTTTTTCTTTTTGTTTCTTTTTAGTGTCATCTATCTTGAGCTCAACAATTCAAAACTAATATGTTTAACATTATCCAAACTGAATTATGTGCTCATAGTTTATTTGTATTTTAATTTAATTTTTTTATAATCATGCTCATGAATTTTTCAACTGTATGTTAACATTTTAAATTTTTTTTTTTAGTTTTACCTGCACTGTAGATACCTGACTTTTTCTTCATTGAACCATGTTATTTTAACCTTCTTGCAGCTTTTTTTTAAAACCTGGAAATTCCTAGTTAGGAATTTATTGATAACTTTATACAAGATGGTTATTTTATAACATTGTGTTTGAAGCCCTTGCCATGATATAATTAGAAATATTTGCAATTCAACTGATGCAGTATTGTCAATATATTCTGGGTCCAGTGGTCATATTCTGACAAGTCTGTCACTTTTAAAAATGTACATTTTCCGGTGAAATTGAAAAGTAAAAAGAAAATTTTCAGAGTCCATGACATAAGGTTGTGTTGCATTAAATGCAAGGAGTGGCTGAAGTTGAATATTATATTCATTGTTCCTTGTCAATGTGTGACAGTTACTCCGAATGCATTTTATTTATATGAGTGACTCTGTTGTATTATTTGTGTAGACCAAATCCATCTAAATTGTCACTCTGAAGCAAGCAAAGCCACAGAGAGTGTATGTTTATTTCAGCCAGAGCTACAGAGAGTGTATGTTTATTTCAGCCAGAGCTACAGAGAGTGTATGTTCATTTCAGCCAGAGCTGCAGAGAGTGTATGTTTATTTCAGCCAGAGCTGCAGAGAGTGTATGTTTATTTCAGCCAGAGCTGCAGAGAGTGTATGTTCATTTCAGCCAGAGCTGCAGAGAGTGTATGTTTATTTCAGCCAGAGCTACAGAGAGTGTATGTTTATTTCAGCCGCTGGTCGTGTAGGATAAATTTTGTTCTTTTAAACTGCATTATCTATTGAACAATTTATATAATTTTGTTATGATTCATTATTTTATAAATAATTTATTGTGTTGATGAAAAATGAAGGTTTTTTAGAACTCATTTGATCTCAATAAGTCACATGCTACAAAATTTCTAATATCTACCTTTTTTTTTAACCCTTGAACTGGGTCGGCCGAAGAAATCGGCAAACATTCTCGTTCTGTACTGTGGCGGGCAAAAAAATCGGCAGATTGAAAACAGGGTTCGATAGCAACTTCCAATCCAATATTTAACCGGATTTATAGCCACTTCCTTTTATTAATGATTAAATCATCTTTCGGGTCAAGCTGTTTCTTGATAACTTTACAATAAGTACTTTTTAATCAGAGTTTTATATCGCTGTTTTCTTTAAAGCTAAAATGGTTGACGCTATGTCTGGGCCTTCAGTGCAAGAACTAATAGAAATATGTTTGAAAGCTTTTAAGGAGAGGATTTAAGTGATGCTGATGATGATGTTAACATTCCCCATGACGGTCTCAGTTGAGATTCTTCTCGTTAATCTTATTAACCAGTCTTAGTGATACTGAAGTAAGCCTACTGTTAGACTTTGAGCCAGGCCCAGAGGTTGGGCAAGGACTGACTGAATTTTAGTCACAGAAGCTACAGATTATAGATCAGAACTAATAAATTTTATAGTTAAACAACCCAAATCAGTTCCACATTTCCATTTTAAATGTTTACTAGTCAATAATAACTATTTTGCCTATTTTGTGTATGTTGTACTTGGTTTTAACTTTTGTCCCTGTTTCTTATTTTTTCAGTAATACATGACCTAAAATTGCTTTCAGAGGTTTAATTGTAATCAAAACCTTAGCAAACTATACATTTTCTGAAAGATAAATGAATTGGCTACAACATTTAGATAAAGTATTTTAAGAGTATCTATAAAAATTAATGATGTTATGGGCACTTGAAAGCAAGACACTTTGTTGATTTGTTTTTTCTTGAGCACTCCAAGATCAAGGACACTGAGCAAAATTTTTTTTTGCGAGGTGGGCAGTATAGCCAACTTTATCCCCATCCATTTACCTTTTCTAAAAATATATACTTATTGGGGTCTTGTATCAATATTTTATATGTCATTTAATGCAATTTCAAAAGGCACTCGAAAAGCTCTGAAAAGCTCCCACACTACAGAATGATGAATGCCACAGTTCTAGGGTTAAATAATGATATCAAAATATCAGTGTCAGCCAAACATTTTCTTGAAGAGAATTGTAACGTTTTATACAAGATTTTTGTTTATGTACATCATAATTGTTATTTTCTGGTCATCAGAATCCACACTCATTTGTTGGATTTAAGCCTGGGGTGTGGGGGGGGGCTTAAAGCTATTTTGTAAGTTTTATAACATTTTAAATTTAAAAAAACATTTGCAGTATAATAAAAATCCTACCATTAAAATACTGGACTTTTCTTTTCCTTTCATGTGTCAGTCTGATTTGAATGTTCATAGATCTAGTGAACAGTGTGGTTGAAGTCTACTTGTATCTCGTGTCAGCGTGCTTGATGTTTCATTCTGTCTAGTATTAGTGTCATTGAATTTTTCATTCTATTCTATCTAGTGTCAGCGTGCTTGCCGTTTCTACTTTTATCTAGTATCACTAGGACTGAAGTGTATTGCCACTGCAGTGTTTTGAATTAAGAGTGAAAACAGAACAATCAATAAGATCATCCAGATTCTAGTGTCATTCCCCCCCCCCCCCCCCCAATCCAGCATAGTAGTTTCTCTATCCCCTGCACAAATTCCACCTGTTGTCCAATCTCTGTGTTCAGCTAGAAAATGAATGATGAGGTGCATTTCTCTCTTGATAGCAAACTGTGCCACAAGTCAAACACGACATTAAAACCCCTTTTCCTTCTTTGCAAACAAAACCAAACTGCGAGTGCATACTTGTCCATCATCTTTTAATCACACAACTTTAGCCCGGCCAGCTAAACAAAGGCGTGCCCCATCTGCAGGGCCCTTCCGTATTACGACCCAATGATGTGATTCTCACCCCCACCGCCCCACACGCGGCCTCAGCAGTCGTCCAACAAATGGGAAACCATTTCATGCACCCAGGGTCTCTTTGTGGGTTTTTCCCGTTTAAGTAGCAGAGAATTTGGCAATTTTCGGTCTTCATCTGTGTGACCAGACTCTGCTGTTGTCCACCAAGGTTCGCTTTTGTTTGCTGAATTTTGCTGAAAAGTTGCCTTGTGGTTGTGCTGTCCACCCAATTTCTTTGCCACACAACAAAAGTTGCCTTGTGGTCGTGTTGTCCACCCAATTTCCATGCCACACAACAAAAGTTGGACTTTGACCATGTTTTGACACCCAGATGTATCATTGGCAGGTCTGGCCCCAGATTTGACAAGAACGTCTGCTCAATCCATAAATACTCTTCCCACCAGACCATTGAAAACAATAATGCAAAAATATATATCAATTTTTCAAAAGACCTATTTGTTAGGTCAACTGCATGTGTTCATCGATGGCTGATCAATTTGCGAAACTTTGCTAACTGTAGGCCCAACTATTGTGATATCTAGCGAGTGTAAAAACAAAGCAACGGTATGACGATAAATCATAAATTCGAAACTTTAAAACAAGTTGTTTTTTTATTTGCTTTAATAACTTCACCTCATTCACTAACAAATTTAAATTGATTTAATTTTAATTAATTGAAATCTGAAAATATTTCTGGCAGATGACTTTTGGGATCAGCACCGAGAGAAGCATTAGTAAATTCTACAATGTCAAATAGCTTCTAAAAACGACAGTGGCGTAGCTAGGGATTTGGGGGCACGGCGGGCTTGGCCTCTTTAGGGGCCCCTGCATTTTGACATTCGACATTATTTAATGAAAAAAAATATTCGGACACGCCTTTGCCCCCCCCCCCCTAGAGTAGGGGCCCGGGGGGACTTTTGAATTTGGACCCCCCTCCCCTAATTTCGCCACTGCCTATACACTCTCATTTTGAAAGTCAATCAACTTTCTGTTTTTATCCAATAGAAGTTGGCGATGAATTAAACAACACCTAAAAAAAAAAACAACGTTTTTAGTATAAATCCTTTGTAAAAAAAAAGTAATATCGAGCAACGAGGGTGGGGCTGAAAGTTTGGCAAAACATGCATACGACAAGTAACGCTCTTTATAATTAGTCCTCCGCCACTCCCAAGGCTCGCAACCGCACATTTTTTCACGCCTCTGAACTACATTAATATTCTAATGACACACCCGCTTTTACACCGCAGATTTATTTCACCAACAATTTTATAAAAACAATAGAAAATATTACGCACCCAATTCGTTGCGATTAAAGGCTGATTATGATTCCATAGTTATATTACTTATATTTCAACTTTTTCAAATTTTAAATAATTTTGAAATAAAAGAAACATCAGATATAATCTACCACGGCCCCCTAAATATACTGAACCTTCTACCACCCCGTGCAGGAACACCCCCACCGCCCACTTGGAGAAACTCTGATCTTATGGAGAAGTACGAGAATTCCTGGGCATGATTTCAGATTCAGATATTCCTGGAAAAACGTCAACCGGATCATATGAATTTAAATAGAATTATTTGACAAGGAACCATTCGCCGTGACACTCACACAGGACAGTGCAGGACACTATAATTAATCAAATCACTACGTATTTAACACATTTCTGAAAATGAAAATCTAACAAATATTTGAATGCAAAATTTATTTAGACATGACATGAAAATAAATCATATAATAACAGTATTCTGTAACAATATCAGAAAAGCAAGTAGTAGGCTTATAATATCCTATATTATATATATGTAGCCTACTTTATAGATATTAATTTCATAAATGAAGGCTATTAATATTAATTACTATGGAAAAATTCGCTATTTTCACATTTTGGTAATCCCAGGTCCCAGCGCCCGCTAAATATACGGATCCTTTTAACGCCTCTCTGGTTAACATCAACGTCCCGTGTGAGTGTGGTGATTAACGTCACAATTTGAGAACCACTACTATTTAATCTCTAAAAGAAATTTTGTTGTTGGGGGTGGTGACACTCGGGAAGCGTCCATGGTGACCATTATTTAAAAACATTAACTTTTTTCTCTCTCACTCGCTCTCCTTCTATCTCTCTCTCCGTTGGGTTCTTTACTTTTAAAATGACTTAGGCCTGTACTATCACATATTTATATGTGTCTATCACTAACTATTATTAACCAGACTGACCAATAGCTGCTACTTCCAATTTAGTTCAGATAAATCGGTAGCAGACTAAGAATCATAGAATGAATGATTCAGCATTCCAAGATTTTACGAAATTCAACGAATCCAGTATTAAAAATAGCATTATTAATTAAATTATTATGCCATATTTTGGCCATGGCCCCTTATTTATTTATTAGTCGTAGTCTTGGGATTAGTCACTAGTTAGAAGAAGGCCTACTTCTACTACTGCTAATTCTAAATCTGGAAGATATATATTAGATTAGATGAAGAGAACGAAAACGAAACTGAAACTATTATTTTAAAAGAAGTAGAAGCAGATGCGCCGATTCCGATCCGATACGGTTTTTAGTTTTAATGCATTTTGTTACGACAACACTGACAACAATGTTATTTTTTGTATGCCTCTGCCATTCTATTATTAATTATCGAGACTGCAATACAATAGTCTACTGAATGAAAAAAAATTATAGTATTAAAGTCTAAGTAAAAAAATCGCAATTCTTAAAAGTTTTTTTGTTTAAGTTGGTTTGTCTAATTTAAACAGTACAAAAAACAATGGACTGATTGAGTGACTCGCCTGGTAAGTAAGTAAGCTATACGCCTATACTCTATACAATACTATACTCTATACTCATACTGGCTCTACTTAAATAATTATGACTATGACATTTAATAAAGGCCCGGGAGTGTTTGTGTGTGTGTGTGGGGGGGGGGAGGGGATTTTCCCCTGGCATTACATTTTTTTTTTTTTTAAATTAGGGCCATAGGCCATATGCGGGATAGCAACCGATTGGAGTGTTTGTGTGTGTGTGTGGGGGGGGGGAGGGGATTTTCCCCTGGCATTACATTTTTTTTTTTTTTTAAATTAGGGCCATAGGCCATATGCAGGATAGCAACCGATGATCTACAGTCTACATGTGTCAATGGATTTTTACTCTTCTTAAAACTAAAAATAAAGTATAATATGAATATGTTTATTCATTGGCCTTACGATTGGCAGGATAATCGTCGACGGCGACCAACCATGCATTCTCAGTCATAGTCATTCTGTTAAAAGATAAATAAACTTTTGAATATCACATTTTCCCCCAGTTAGATTGCTCATATTTTTTATAAAAATGTAAATGTAACTAAATTTTAAAAACGTATAAACTATAATCATAATCTTTTTAAATTTATCTTTTTGTGATAAATTAAAATAGTAATGGCCTGACTGTTAACTGTTATGAAGGACCAAAAATGCTAAAACTAAAATCAAAATTATTATAAGATGCATAGATTTACATTAAAAATGAAATAACATTAACATCATTCTCATTTCTGAAATCTTTTAAATTAATTAGATCTCTGTTATTTTTGTGTAAATGAGTTTATATTAATACTATTAAAAAAATTAATTCTCAATGTTAACTTTATCTCTTCAGATGTGTATACTTTTCTTTAATTGAAATTCCTATTTAAAGAACTCCAACAACAATGAATGTTCAAGAGCGAAGAGATGCATTGAAGAAACATTTGATTAGCTATTTGAACACATGTGAGGGGAAAAAATGTCAACGGGATAAAATTTGGGTAGAGATGTCTCAGTATCTGAAAAAATCTTTGTCCAGAAAAATGTATGGAGTTGAAAAGATGAATGATCTTTTAGAAGATTTTGGAGATGTCATACTAGAAAAGGATGGTTATATATTTCTGGAAAGCTCATTTACTGATTTAGAACAGAGAAAGGCTAAAAAGCAGAGACCTATACATCAAACTGATGCAAGGCCCTCTAAAAGTGTTGACACTTTTCTACAAACAAATCCAGGTACTAGTTTAACAAAAACTCACAATGTACCGGAAGCAAGTGTAATTAGACCTGCACTGTCTGAGCCCCTTCAGGATGAACCTTTAGGTATGTGCATATAATCTGTAAGACTGGAGGTAAAAAATTATTTTAACCTACCAATCGCATTTAAAAGTACACTAATGTGCTAAAAAGATTTAACTTTTGTATTGTACAAGTAAAATTATAGTTTTCTTTTCAAATGAGAGTAATAGATATTGATAATCTTCAATGTATATTGCATATAAATTACTAGATTATTGTGGTAACAAAATTCATTTAAAATGACAAATGGGACTTCTTACATTGTAAGTTATTTCTTTTAAATAGAATTTTGTTAATTTAATATCTGATTGGTTTTCTTTATCAAAGTGGCTATTCGGACCCTGGTCCGAGAAGTGAGAGGCTGGGATTAAAATTAAAAAAAAAAAATTATTGGTAGGTTGTAAGACAAAATTTGGTATAAAATTAAAGATAATTGAATGGAATATGTGTTTGTAAACTTACTTCTTCAGTTTAACTAAAATAATCTACCATAAATGAAATCCGAATAGCATTTAGTCTAATTGGACCCAGGTCTGAATAGCGGCGATGCGTTTCCGGTTCCATTTTGACTAAATGCTATTTGGATGTCAAATATAAACCCAACTCTCACTTCTCGGACCCGGGTCCAAATAGCCGCAGCCTTTCTTCAGATTATTTAACCATCAATTTCCTCTCTTAATAAGAAAACTGTCATAAATTTTGTTAAGGAAATGTTTTCACAATTAAAAGTTTTAAATGAATCCTCCTAGAATCACTTTTGGGATTTTTCCCCTTCAATTTATAGGTATTATAAGTATTAAGTATTCAATTAGTTTGATACTAGAGTTCTGGCGGATATAAAAGGAGGATATGAACTTGAAATGAAACTATTTGACTAATTGCTCAGGCATGATGATACCAGCTGAAAGGGGACTTTTAGTAGGCCTAACAATGCCTTTTAGCTGCATAATGTAGACATAAACCATTAATTTGTCTGTTCCATCTTATTTAGAATTAGGATGTTAAAAACTGCTTTACTTCACCTAAATGTAAGAAAATTTCATTGTCTTTAGGTTTTGGAATTGAGAATGATTTTCCCTCACTTCATACTTCCAAAGCTCTAGCAAAAGCATCTCATAAAAAAACAAGAAATGAGGTATAAGGGTGATTTATTGTTACAACTCATTGTGGTTGGTTTGAAAAAAATCTTAAATATTCATGCACAAAGTAAAAAAAATATGCTTACTTCATGAGCTTTCATTTATTGATTACAACGTATATATTTATGCTGTGAAGCACTTTTTAAATTTATAAATGATTAAATAATGTATCCCATTGTCAATGAAAACATTAAATACTAAAACTCATTGTATTGATATTGATTAATAGCAATCTAAAAAAAGAAAAGTAATGCACCTATTAAAAAATAATATATATTTTGTTGGATCAGATTACATTTTGTTTGTTCCCCACATTATTCTGCCTTTTTACATTATAGAAACAACGAAGTTTGAAAGATAGCAACCCTAATATTCAAATGACATCACCCAGTTACTCTGTGGATTCTGAAATACTTACAGCAGTGAGCAAGCCAACTGTAGGCCATTCAGTAGTTAATGTGCATGATTATGGTGCTGCAGAGTGGCCAGATATGTCTGTAAGAATGGGAAAAGCGCCAGGCACAAAACTTGAAATTAAGGTGTTTGAATTTAAATTTTAATTAAGATATTACCAATGACACAAACCCCCCCTCCCCCCCTTGAAAAAATTCCTGCAGGTGCCCATGTTCTTGATTAACTTCAATTGAACATAAACTAGCTTTGGAATTTAGTGAAGTTATCTAAACAACTTCTTTCATGAAGTAATGTCAAATTCTATTATTATTAGAAATTAGAAATGAATTCTTTGTTCAGTTAACTTGTAACAATTTTTTTAATCAGGTAATTTCTGTGCCATCCATTTCCTTGACAAAAGGAGCCCGTCTTACAGATGCTGATGTTAACCAGCAGATCATGTATTGTATTGAAACACTAAACACAGCCAAAGAGCATGTTACACTTCAAGCAGTGGAGAACCTCCTACTCAAGATGTATAAGGTAATGAAGAGGTCAGGGGGCACCACCTACAGAACAACAGGAGTCTATGTGGTCTAAGCGCATATTTGGTAGGGTGTCGAATAGTATGGATAGATAATGTTTGTCAATAGGAAGACAAGTACAATATAACACTTCCACATAAATTAGAAATAACCATTTTTTTCTAAATAGCTTTAATGTTTTTATTTTAAGTGAATATTTAAATGTTGGGAATATTTGTTATGGTTATTTCAAAAACGTATGTTTTTATCCGAGTTTGTCTCTCTGTTTCTTAGGTTAAAGCATTTCATCAGCTGAATCTGCCAGAACGATTCTTTTACAGTATGCCAGCAGCAAAGGAGCACCAAATGCTTCTTTCCAAAGTTCTTGTCTCTATACAGACTTTTGTAAGGAGCAGATCACTCTGCACCCTCTATGAACTTGAAGAGAGCTGTAGAGAATTTCACTCAGAAAGAAAAAGCTTTGATCATCTGAAATTAGGTCCATTGCAAAAGATACCAGTTGTGTAAGAATATCGTTATCATTTATAGACTATATACTTTAAACCATTACCATTGTTTCCCCGACTAAAAGAACAAACTTTTAGTCAAATAAAAAAAGATTGAAAACGACCATAATAAAAAGATTTTAAGATGCATCTATAAGCATCTGTATCATGAAAATAAAATTTGCAGATCATTGATTCCTCAAAGCATCAATTTCATCCATACTTTTATGTGATTATTGGACTGTTTTTTTTCGTTGTTAGTCACAACTTCACTTTCTTATCAGCCCAAAAACAACTTCATGTTGCAGTTGTGTCCCTTCTTATTTTTTTTCCTGTAAATTTATGACTTTTGGCTAATTTAGTATAATCTATTATTCTATGGCATATTATAGATTCATACATATAATTTTGCTTATATGTGTTGATGTAGAAACATGTCAATTATAGTTGAATGCTAATTGCACAAAATAGAATTTGTTTTATTTTTAAAAAATTGGGTAGTTGAGAACCATAAGCAAAGAGCTTAAAATGTATGTTGTCCAGAAATATATTACAATAGAATGCTGATCATCGTAAACACTGGTTATCCAAAAAATGTTATTACTAAACACCAGAAAACAATTTGGAACTCTTTTGTACAATCCGGGTATTGTTCCATATGATGATGGGATGATGCCATCTGCAAACTTGTTAAATAATATATATGGCAGAATGCACACACTCAAAGACGAACTTACCTTGTATTTTAGTCTAAGCACCTTTTTTCTATTTTTGCACACAAACTCTTTCTGCCGAAAAAAGTATTCCAGTTACAGGTTTTTGATCATAATTAATTTGACTCCAATACACTGTGTGAGATGGTAAGACACATGAAGCATTAGCATTTATATCCTATGCACTAACTTCTTAAACTTAAACATAACCTTTCAATTGAATGTTCAGTTATCTAAAAAAATAGTTTATCTGAGTCCTAATTAGTTCTGATAATGGCAGCTACTGTGTTTATGCATATATAAAAAAGGGTTGTCCAGTGCATAACAATGAGTCTCTATTAAACTATCTAAAGAAAAATATTTTTATTATTAATCATGCTATTTTTTGCAGTTCTAAATTATTTTGCTGCATGTTTTATTATTTATTATTATTTTTTTTTGTGTGCATTTTTCTGGTGCAGAATGATTCAATGAAATATAAATAAAGTATATAAATTTAGTAAATTAATTTCTTGAAATTAGTGCCAGGTAAAGGTAGAGATTGTAGGGTGTATGTGTTTGAGAGGTTCAGGTGTAAGTGGGTTGGGGGGGGGGTAATTGGGGTAGAGGGTAGTGAGCCAAATGGAGATTTGGTGGGTAAAATTTGAGAGTAGGGGAGGGTGTGTGTATGGCAAACGTAGGGGAGAGGCAGGGAAAAGGGAGGATTGAGGTAAATAAAGTATATAAATTTAGTAAATTAATTTCTTGAAATTAGTGCCAGGTAAAGGTAGAGATTGTAGGGTGTATGTGTTTGAGAGGTTCAGGTGTAAGTGGGTTGGGGGGGGGGGTAATTGGGGGAGAGGGTAGTGAGCCAAATGGAGATTTGGTGTGTAAAATTTGAGAGTAGGGGAGGGTGTGTGTATGGCAAACGTAAGTGAGAGGCAGGGAAAATGGATGATTGAGGGGTTGCAAGGGGAAACCATCATAAATGACTGCCAAAACAACTTAGATGTTGAACATAGTCATCCAGTTGGGCCAGTGTAGTTTGGTGAGGCGCAAAGCATAGGGTTTTGGGCTGAATAAGGGTGGGGGGTAAAGTGATAATAGTGGGGGTAAAGTGAGGGTGGGGGTAAGGTGAGAGACTCTAAAGATGTGAGATACAGTAGGCCCATGTTTTTTATGACTTAAAATGCTAAAGCATTGAAGCCCACGTCAGAAATAAGTTATTTTACAGTTAAATTTTTATCTTCTCTATTTACAGTTGGACTTATTTTAAGTTTCCCTTGGATGAGATAATTCCAGAAATTGCATCGGTTGATGTAATAGAGCATCTCTTCAATTTTTTGAACAAGTAAAGTATTTGTTTGTTTTTTTTCAAATAAATCTGGGGAAAATAAAAACACATTATTTTTGTAATAAATATCAAACAATCAGGAAATGACAACAGAATATTAAGAAAAAAAATTCCTAATTTTTACTTATCACTTGCATAAAATTTTTTTAAAAAATAATTCCTTCATCCAGGTATGATAAGTGGACTCAGCGGATTAATACTGAGGATTTTATGAAGTATCTTGCAGACATTTATGGGGTCGATCAACCCTATTCTCTTGGCATAAGAGTTGGAAGCCTTCCTCTGGCTATTCAGGTACACATATATTCCTCCATAAGTCCCAGATACATATCAAAACAATCACATTGAACAAGTCATGAGTCTAATGATCATAATCTATATGAAATTTTTTAAGCTTAAAAATGTATTTATCATGATAATAATTTTTTAAATTTTATAAATATTTATAAAAAATTTGATTTATTTATCTAAAGATATTAAATTTATATTATTGTTTCTAAAATGATTATTTAAACATGTGAACTTAATTTTTACGCAATTTTTTATCAAACTTATGTGGGTGGGGGGAGTAGGGCTAGAACTGGAAGTTCAAAATGTATTATGGTAGTTAAAAAAATCATTTAATATCTGGCCAAAACTAACAGCTTAAAGAAAGAAATTAAAAGTAATTAACCTATTTTATGCAGAAATTTTGAATTGCCTTTGTCTTCCAATCAGAAAGAAAAATCAGACACCATAAATAAAAAAAATTAGTTTGCTATTTCATGTAATGCTTGTATACTTTAAAAAAATGCAGATGCTTAAAAAGTCACAGCGAGATGTATCAGAAGCAAGACGAAATTTACGAGAAGATTTAAAGCTTAGACTATGTGAGGACATTAAGGATGCTGTTCAAAGTTTTCATGACAGTCTACTAAAGGTGGGTAATAGAGTTAGCTACTCTTCTCAATAGTTGAGTATGACAAACGATTCAAAAGAACATAGTGTTATTAAAATATTATTGTGGTTAGTAAACCAAAATTAACTATTTGCTTAAACTTGCTGGGGGTAAGGTGAGAGACTCACAATTAGAAAACGAATTATATTTTGAAATATTTTAAACTCATGACTGGCATTTGTTCTGGTGCTAAAAAGGTTAATGCTGGAAAATTTATTGTAATCATTAATGTCATTGCTACACTTTTAAATACATCAGTAGGTTTTGTTTTGAGAGACTTACAGTTAAATATCTATTATCAGTTGATGTATTTGATTTGCCGTATATTCTAGAAGGTGCATAAAATCAAACACCTTTTAAAATACAAAAATGATATGCTTATAAAATTCTTTATGGCTTTAAAAGACGTATCTCAATATTTTTTTAGTCAATAATGTTGTATCAGGTAGATCATGCTGGAACACAAAAACCAAACGAAACCAGTAATTTTACAGCTTTCAAAAAAGCGTCTAACTTTATGTCTGAGAGTGAGTTTCACTTAATATCTGATAGTCGCACTTTATGACTGAGACCCGCACTTTGTGTCTAATTTGGCAGTGTGCTAAAAATCAGTGACACATCTATATTTTTCCAATACAACTAATATTTAAATATGGCTTTGGGAATTTGAGCTAAAATGTGCAGATTTTTTTTTATAATAGCATCTTTTAAAAATAAAACTGACTGTTTGACATAAATGAGTTTTATAATAATTGAAAATTTAGCTAAATATTTTGTGAAAGCTTAATAAAGATTTATAAAAAGAAATTGAAAATAAAAAATATTCTAACTACTCTGGATTACTAATGTGATGATTGTATTAAATATTTCAAAATTCAATATATTCATTTCATTGCTTCAGAAAAATTATGTTCCTTTTAAGAATATTTATGATGATGATTTATTATCAATTTAGAATGATCAAGCTTGTGGGCAGACATTGAGACTTCACTACCTGACACTGTCCCCAGAGGACATAGTTCAAGAGATTTTCCTAAAGTTTGAAGTACTTATTGCTGCCATTTCAGATGACCCAAACAAATCAAATCAAAGCAAGGTTAAGAAGTTGCTGAAAGATATCAACCAGTTCGTTACAGTAAGCTATTATTTTGTGTAAACATCTCAAAAACATCTCTAATTTGAGTATAAGGTAATAGGAATTACCAACTATGTACCATTTGTTGTATCAGGCACACAAAAATGTGTCTGCATCATATCATATTGATTTTGAAGCAGATCAAAGACAAGACAGTCAAACACTTTATGACTTAAAACTGTTTTGTTAAAAAAGTTTTTTTTTTTAAAGTACGGTTTATCAAATTTAATTGCATCATACTGTGGCAGTGTAAAGGCCCTGTTTTTGCGGAAAGCAGTGTGTATCGGTAACACCCAAAAATGTATAGTGGTGTGTCCTCGCCTAACACTAGATCGGAATGTTGACCTCAGATATCTCTTTCACCCCAGTCCGTACACGTACAGCCTCTCTATGGCTGGCTTCTCTCTCCCATAGGGGGAATACTTAAATACCACGGTTTGGACTTTACTTATAAATTCAATAATTTATTTCCTGGGAACCCTAGCATATTAAGTTATAAATCATATCTAGTCTGAAAGGGGACTTTATTCACTATTCCGCATATTTACAAGTCTTCATCGTTATAGGATATTTCAACATTTAGCCATTAAGGGAGTTGTCACCTTCATCTATAGTGGTCCCTACCCCTTCTACTTAAAATATCTCAAAAACTATTTAACTCATAGAAATATAAGATGGTATCTTAGATAGCTGAGACAAAACTGCACAGGACACATATAAGTTGTTAGGGCTTTGGTCAGGGATTTCAATTATTATTCGGGTGTAGTCCCCAGAGTTAGTCATTTTACCCCAGGAAATCGGCCAGAATGCAAAACGTAAACCGTCTTGGTTTCGGTATGACTGAGGGGCTCTCTCATATCTCCGTGCACGGCTTTATAAAGGGGCGCACACTAAGTATGGGGTCATTCGAGGTTTTTAACAGCATCCCTGAAGTGTGTCATTGTTGAGTGCGGCTCATTGGAACGCTCTATAGTGTCCTTTTCCTTAGGACCATTTTCCTTCTTAGCACTGTTGAGTTAGAGTTTAATAAAGTTGTATTCGTCAAGACCTGGATTCCTTCATTTTTTATTAGTAACTGTCAGTCTTGGGTCACCTAAGTTCACCAAACAAGAACCTCATTCTACTATGATACATAGTGGGTAGAGCTATTTCAAATTGAATGGAATTGTTGATCGACTTGGCTATTTTATATGTGTTCAATTCATTTAGCAAATAAATGGGAAGAGGTTGTCCCATATCTGGAAATTACAATGGAATTTATCCTATCTAAAATTAATGATTTTGCAATTATTCATATTTTAACATAATTTATCACCTCTTTTTTTTAGGGTGTTTTAAATCAAGAACTGCCAAGCACATTGTTTCATCTGTCTGTGTGTCTTTCCAATCTGGAAGTCAGCAAAAGGGCTGAAGAGTTTCTACAAATAGAGCTAAAAAAACAAAAGGAGCAAGCTGAGGGAGAATTTCAAACCTATCAGCAGAGGGAAATAAAGCCACCACCTCCTAAAGGTTTTTTAAAACTTTTTATAAATAGCAAGAATAAGAATTTGTTATTTAAATTGAAAAATTAAGATACTTTGTAAGATATACCCTATATTTAAAGCCAACAATTTACTTTTATCTTTTATTCATAAATGGCCACTCTAGATGAATAATTAATTAATGAGGATAAAGAGTGCAACAAAATTTCTTTGTGTGTTAAAAATAATAATTTTGTTTTAAGCAAAATTATAATTTTTATAAGCAAAATTATCCATTTGGCATGAAGCTTAACACATGCAAAAAAAATCCTTTAAAAAGAAGATTTTTTCCTCCATTATATTTTAAATACAAATTAAAGAATAGATTCTTACACCTTCAATATAAATTTAATGTTTATAATAAATACACATAACATTATATTAATGTATGATAAACATTTTTAAATGTTGTAGAGGTCATACATTTATATATCAAAAGACATCAATCAATTTTATGCATAAACAAATATGTTCAAAATTAGAAAAGTTATTTTCACATGCTATATAAACCAGTTTCTTTATTTAAAGTAAAAAAATTAATCTCAGAATGAAACTAACCATCTTAAGAATTTCTTCACCTGTTTGCATTGGACCTACATTTATCATTGAATTAAAGTGGTAACAACTTGACTTCATAAACAAAATCCCTCCATTTATAAATAATATTAAAAATAAAGTTATTGATTGCTTTCTTTAAAAAATTTAGTAAATTTCTATTTCAGGGGAAGTTTTGGAAAAAATTATTCACTATCTCAATCGATACCTTAAACAAGGACACTTGAATCTGTCCAATCTTAAGCATATTGAGAAAAGAGTTGCTGAAGATTTGGATTTTGAGACTTTCCAAGATATTGGCTACGGCACTTTTTTAGATACAATAACAAATGAAGAGAAAATCAAGAAAGTATGTATAGCACCTAATTCTCAATTCCTTTATTAATCTCATTTAAGAGAAATAGTATTTATCTTGTCTTACTAATATGGTAAATTATATTTTAAATTTTAATTCTTTGAATTAGCTTCACATTGAATTATAATATTAAAAAAGTGTGTAGGCCAATTTTTACTATTCCTAATATGGTGCTCTGAAGATAATATTCTTTTAATTACATTAACAGATATTGCCAGCTTATAAAAGCAACTTAGACTGAAATAATAAATGCTTTATGACATCTGTTAAATTATTTTTAAGGATATATATTTGAAAATTAACTTTTAAGTATAAAACTAAAATGATAAGTAAAGCATTTAAATTCAATAAAGCATAAAGAATAACAATTTAATTTATTTAAAGTTTAGCAATGTTTGAAATTAGATTCAGTTGCTGTTATTTACCAATGTTCGTATAAAGGTCTTAGAAGAAAGTGGTGGAACCATGCAAAGCTCTGCAGGTTGGGAACAACATTCTATGTACAGACCGTGTCTTAAGGAACTTTTGCAGTTCATTTGTCAGGTTAAAGCATCAGGTGTCACAGAGGTAAGTTGCTGTTGAAAATAAACGTTCTTTTTTAATACCTTCTTTACTATAAATCATTTACCATGGGATATCTGATATTGCATTAATTGGTGTACTGTGTGCTAAGAGTACACCAGAAAGAATTTATATGGAGAATAAATTGGTCGAAAGATTTTGTACACTCACTCCATGAGACATAAACCAAATCTTTTCCTGTTTTGCGTTACATTTTACTTTCACACAATTCCTTTTATTTTGTTTCTTATTTATGGTTGTAGGGGACTTTCCACCTGCTCTTTCCTCTTTTTTTCCCTTTGCCTTTTATTCAATTGTTGATTTTCCATGAAACACTTGTCCAAGCTTCTTAGGTATGTTATTTTCCATTGAGATTGCACCAACCTCTCTAGATTGACAGATACCAAAAATTGCTTTCCAAAATTAAACTTACAATTTACTACTGATAGTTTTCTAAATAAACAAAGAGGTTTACTGACCTTTACTCAAAGATTTTCAGGAAAAAAAATGGACACTGCAGCACGTATATAAGGGACACTGCAGCACATAAACAAGAAACAGTTAGCACATAAACAAGAAACACTGCAGCATGAAATAAACAGTTTGTAAAAAAAAATGAAATAAAGTAATTCCCTCTACAGCTTCATCACATTGAAAATCTCATCTCTGAACATTATCATGTGAGCAACTTACATTCCCTGGGTCATGGTAGCATAGCATACCTGTACAGTGCACCTGATAAGCCTGGCAAAAACTCATCAACATTTATGGTGCATTTTGAATCTGCTCTGTTAGGGAAGTCCAGGTTAGTTGTCTAATTAATCTTAATCACATTAAGCGGGCCGTTTCCAAACTTTATGAATGTGGGGTGGAAATTTTCAATTCTATTATGGCTGCTGTTAATATTTCATGAAATATCAAAACGTGTTGCATTATAAAATGTTTCTTATTGGTTGATTTCAGATTATCTTCAACAATGTTGAAAAAGTTTGTGCATGTAATAGACAATGTTATTTGATAAAATTTTTAAAATCTTATTTGTGGGATTCTTCTATTTGGTTGTTTTGTTAACTTTTCTAGATTTAAAAACTTCAGTGAAGACGGTAAAAATATTTTCATATTGTTTTCTTCACTTAGGCTAATAAGAAAAGTTCCGCCATAAACTTTTATTTCAGTCTAGATCACATTGGTCAAGCTAAGTTCGGCATTCACGGTCATGTTACAAGGGAGGCTGCCATGGCTTGTTTGACATCCTGTCCTATGTTGGATGATCTGGCTGAATGGAGTCAATGGTCTCTGGTATTTCAACCTCAACATGGTCGGCTACGTGACTTTATTGAAAAATATGGATTAGAAACTGTTTCAATAGAGGGTGAGAAATAGTATGAAATTCATGTGTGTCATTTCATTTACAATAAGCAGTTAACCATGTTTTAATTTAAAATTCCATAAAGTTCATTTAACTCTTCTAACTTCATCCTTTGATCAAATCTCATATTGGTTAAAGTTTAGAGATGCATTGAACATTTTTCATGTGTCATTGACATTTAACATTTTTGTCTGTTTTTGTTTTCAAAGGTACTCCATAAGTTCCCTTCCCAAAATAAATATAAATACTGGTACATTGTATTTTAAAATAGGGCAATAAATTGTGAATAAAGAGAGTTGTTAATGTAAGGTGTTACCTACAATATTAGTTCATAAATATATTAATATTAATTTTGTCCTTAATTTTAATTTGATTCAAATTGTGGGCTTCCGTGATTGTCTTGACCACATATCCATTAAACACCAATGTTTTTGTGCACCTCACTGTAATCTGCATGTAAAATTCGAGATAGTGTCCATAGCTACTGTTCCCAGTGCTTGCAATTTTTGACTCAGAGTCAGTGGCATAGTTAGAGGCGGGCCAACCCTGTTGGCGTCCCCATCAACAAAAGACTCTGCAGTTAGCAGAAATTCCACCCCTTAATTAAACTAAAATAGGGCTGCTCAGGGTAGACCTCCCTCTCTGCATCTCGCTTCCTAGGCCAGGGCTCAGAATTATGTTTTTTTTAAAAAGAATATAAAATTAAGAAACAAATTAAGTTGGAAAAAAAAATTATGCAACAATTGAAATATTTTTATCCTGATGCTCAGCCGTCTTGATGAGCCACTACTTATTTATTCCATAGGTGGCTGTAAGACTGCATCATCAGATTTCAAAGCCTTGGAAGTGGAACCTGGAAAATTCCTCAAGATATGCTCTAGCACTACAAATGAACATTTTCGCAGGGCCCTTGAGGCAGGAGATCCCTTGGCTTCAGCTGGACATCTGGTGTCAATAATTGTTGCCAACAAAGGGTTAGAGAGTACACCCTTGGCCCTGTTGTCCAGTCATGTCAAGAGTAAACTGATTTCCTTGCATGCACTGACTGTTAGTCAAAGAACTCCAGGTAGTGATAAGAACTTGCACCTTAGTTAAAACTTAAAGCATGAAATGAAGTTGTTGATTAAACTGAAAGCTTCCCGGTTCTCCGGTTGACAAGTCTTCTGTGGTGACTTGTCGATTAGGAAGCATCGGCCACCGACCCCCTCGGCGTTACCCGGGGAACACAACTACTGGGCGCGTCCTGCGTGGGCAGACAAGGGATGTGCTCGGTACCTGCCGCACATAAAACAGTTCCTACAGGGCTGCCAGTTGTGATACTTCCCAACTGGAAAAATAGGCAGAGACAGGGTAGGGATCATGATTACAAGTTGCTGTTAATGGATATGAGGCAAGAGGAGAAGGTGGTAACCTCTGGCCGATGATTCTTACTACGCAGCCCTGAGAAGCTGCTCCAAGGCAACCGTTTCATCCCAGCTACATCGCGAATTAGTTGCGTTGTGGAAACCCACTGTAGAATCCCTCTTGTAGGGTGTCTAACGCTTCCCTGGGATGGGTGAGGGAAGATATTATGATGTAAATTTTTCCATTCCGACTCCTGAGAAAGTAGATCGTGCAAAAACAGTGTCGGACCGACCGGATGTCTTTGGGTTAGGACGGCCCCCGGCGGAGACCCTGGTCGAGCAGACAGGGGTGGGGCCTGTCCTGACAAAGGGACATCCCCGACTTGCCGCTCCGCGGCCTGATACCGGGTTGGGGATGCGTGTTTTGGGGAGGGCATAAAGAGCGCAAGCTTGATGGCCCGCTGACGCCATTTCTTAGTGTAACATTAAACTGAAAGAGGTTAATGCTACTTATGTACATAAGAACATTCATACAGTTAATAAATGAACCTAAACAATAATTGGTGGTCATGATTGAGGTGTCAGAAACTTATATTTAAACAGTAAAAAAATAATGGTTCATCTTATAAGTCTCAGGAACAGATAATAATTATTTGCACATAATAAAAATGTGTGTATTCTAACCCCTGTCTCAGTTCTGATATAACCCATCTTCTATTTCAGGTGGTCCACCATCTTTAGAGCAAGGGAATTTAGCCGTTCAGTTTGTGACAGATATCTTGCTGCGGCTCCCAATTAGAATTTGTGAAGCTGTAGCTAATCAGGTAAGTTGTTGCAAAGAAAATTAGGTGAAAAGACAAGAGGCATAATTGTTTTTTTAAAAATATTCTATTGCATAAAACTCTGATCACTGCAATTTATTAACAGGTTCTTCTAGGTCCCTTGAGTGAAGTCGTAGGCTCAGCAAAGTCCAAAAACCTTATCTTTCAAGCTTGCACAATGCCAGGGCAACAACAGAGAATTGAATTGATTGGTAGCCTGCTGGGTGTGAAGGAGTGGACAACTGGCATTGAGAAACGATTTGAGTTTCCTTTGCTTCATGTTATTAACAAAATAACTGATGATTTGCTGGGACAGTCTGATGATGAGGAATACAATGCAGATGTAGGTTTTTAAAAGCTCTCTGTATGATTGAGTTATCAGTAAATGAAATATGTTCATACAAAAGGGAAAGATACCCCTTTCACTGAAATCCTTAGAGCAGTCAAATTTTTTTGGTTGAAAAACAGAATGTTAAATAACAAATAAAACTTTGGTCATGTGTAAGTTTGTTGTAAAATAATAAAAAGAATAATGTAGATAAATTAAGATAAAATCAAACAGAAAGGAACAGAATTACTGGTGTTCAACTTAATCATCATAACTGTTAAGTGATGATAACTCACAGGGGGTTCTGGCCTCACCACTCAGATTCTCAGATGGCTTTTGTCTCCATTCTTGGACCACAAGCTGTTGTAGATCTGTTTTCACTTTGTCAATTCATCTGAATGAAGATCAAGGGGTGAATGATCCAAAAATCATGTCCCTTTTAAGGTATAGATTGTAATCTATTAAAGTTTGTCTGGTTAAAAATGGATGGCTTTTGTTGGGTTGGGTACCCTAGCCTTCCTGCAAGACAAAAGTTGCAAATTTTGGTCCACCCAAAGTATTTTCCTGGTACCTGCCAAATCTGGTGGGCATTTCCCTCTTTGAGACATTAGCAACTCTATGCAAATTATCAAATGTAAGATGTGTGTGTGGGAGAATTATGTCTCTCATTCAATCAATTAGTGTGAAATGCTAAATAATAACTTTTTTTTTTAATAAGGTGAATACCATAGAGGAGTCAAGTGAATCTGATACAGATGAGATGCTATCTGATGTTGAAGATAAAACAGAGGGTCAGAAAGAAGATGAAGTGCTCCCTGAAGGAGAAATAACTCTCAATGATACTATCGATCCTAAATGTGAAATTAGTAAGAGAAACTTCAACAAAAAAGTCAATAAAGATAGGATCTATTTTTAAAACCATAATTCCTAAATTAATTTTTAAAAATTCCATTTCCTCACTTTGAAGAGTCTTTTTAGATTTTTCATGATTATTTTGTTGTTATACAATAAAAAGTTTACAAACTCACTTCTCTTCTATTAATTTCACTTACAACTTATACTTTTTTCTCTCTTTTCCACTAAAGTTTGGAAATCATAGATTATAAATTTGCTAAATATTTAACTGCTAAGGTAAGTAATTAACTTCAGAATCAATTTTGTAAAGTAAATGGGATCCATTTAATGCATTTGTTTTGATTTACACAAATTAGGTTTTCCTAGTGATAGCTGTGATACCAAGATATCTGGCACAGGACAAGCAAACTCTCTTGAAGATAATGAGGAAGTGCTGACAATGGAGGAAAAGTGCCATCTCATTGTTGAAGAGATAAGAAGGGATGAGTTTGGCGTTGGGATCCATCTTGATGAAACTGGACAGAAACTCATGAAAGTAGGTGCTCAGCATGATGCATCATTTTTCGAACAGATGCTTTTTTTTTGTTTTTTGCATTGTGCATTGTCATTAAAACTTGTTGAGAATAGCACCTAATTCTTGTATGAGCCTAGAAACTGACAGAATGAGGGCAGAGTGAACATCTGAACAAGTTAAAGGTGTGTGGCCTATTTATTTATTTCTCTTTGAGATTTATGATAAAAAAACAAGTATTAAATAATATTTCTTGCCAGAAACAACAAGAGCGCCAAGGTCGCAGCCTTCAAAGGTTATCTAAAGACTTGTACAGCAAGGAGACACATTTTGTGCTGGAACTTATACAAAATGCTGATGACAACAGCTATGCAGAGGACATCTTGCCATCGGTCAAGTTTGTTATTGATCATACAGGTGAGGACTTCTATATTCAAAAAAGTGTTTACAATTTCACATATATTTGTTGAGGACCAGTTCCTTTAAATTAATGGACTTCATTTTTAATAAGAGTTGAACTTTGACAAAGTGCTGTGTTTGTCGTTTGGAAAATTTACAAAGATTTATTTCTTGAAATTTACACAGAAATTTTTAAGATAATTAAAATGAAGAGACAATATATATTTTTTCTGCTGTATCTGAAAGATGTAATCCTATCATTAATTTAAAGGTGTGACCGTCCTGAATAATGAACTAGGCTTTGAAGAGCAAAACATCAGAGCTATTTGTGATGTAGGCAAAAGTACAAAGTCCAAGCACAAGTATGGTTACATTGGTAAGCTGGTTCAGTTGTTTTATTCAAAATTCTAATTATGATAGAAATGTATGTAGAGGTGTCACTTAGGCTGGTGTCACCATTAACTCATGATGTCACCCCACCCCAAGATCCCAACCTAACAGTTAAAACTTTACCTTTCTGGTCTTCAAAGATGCACAACTGGCTTTAATTTCATCAAAATTTAAAAAATCACAAGACCAGAAAGCCCATGGTAGATTGCAAATGGTTCTTTATAAATTATGTCAGAACAACCAAAAGTGCCTCCCCCCAACAATGAGATCATTTTATTTTATGTTAAGTCTTTATGTAAAAACCACTAAATGCCACCTGGCATGGTCACCCCCTTTTTAACCCTAGGAAAGCTTCTGTGGAGAGGTAAAATTTTGACTACTCAGGGGCCTCTTCAGTTCTTCATCTGGAACTGCTTCTCCCTTTGTCAACACTTTGTCAAGAGTTAAGCCCTAAATCTGCAGATATAGTCAAACAACAGTAACTTCCTAAAATATGAGCCCTAAGATAGTAAAGAAACATGAAATCACAGACAGGAGGCTAAAAACTTGAAAAACATATTTTAAATAATTAACGGGTGAAAATGTTAGCATACATTATTCATGGATTTGGAAACTCTCAGTACGTTTATATTTAATTTATGTAGCCCAATTGAAGGGGATGTCCATATATAGCTTTATGGCAAATACGCTGCTACAAATAAAAGAAAACCATTTAATTTTTCTTGCTATATTGCATTGGCGAGGTTAAACCATAGGGCCCTGGGCACAACCAAAATTAGTGACCACAGTTACTTGGGCGTTTTCAGGCTTACACTGTTCAGATAGATAAACTTGGGCTGGAGACCCTTGAGCCTTTGGCAAAAAGATTTAACAGATGCAACTAAAATTATTATTAGAAACAAAACAGAGACGTGATATAGGCATTCACATTTTGCTGTTAATTTAAAACAACAATATATAATATGGGAATAGATGCCTCGGGCGTCACAAATTTAAGCTAGATCCCTGATCTTATTGGAAAATGCACTTGATGCTCTGATGGCAGATTCTTGTACTACTCTGTTCTTGTGCCACTCTGATCTTGTGACAATCTATCTGGTGGCACCCTGTTATGAAACCAACTCGAGGGAGCTCTGTTTATGTCAATTTTCCATTAGGCTCTTCCCCCCCCCCCCCAAGGGTGTCACCCATGCTGTCCGCATACCAGCAACCCCTATTGATGCCACTGATTGTACGTATATGGGCATGTAAATTATTATTCTCCAAGTTTAAGAGGATTCTGCTTCATTCAGCTCGTATTATTGAAGTGGGAAATATTATTTAATACCTTCATTACCCAACAATATTAATTATCTTCAACATGAACAGGGCAAAAGGGGATTGGATTTAAGTCTGTATTTAGAGTGACCAGCCGTCCAGAGGTTCACTCTAATGGGTTTCACATATACTTTGATGTTGATAGTGGACCTATGGGATATATTCTTCCTCACTGGTCAGCAGAATCTGAGGAAACTACAAGGTAATGGTCCAATTTTTCATAAATTAAATGGGATGAAATAATGCTACCATCATAATGAACATTTTAATATGTAGTATTTTAAGTTAAATTTACTATGAATAAATAAAACTATGTTTTATATTTGAATAGTTTACATAGTACAGGTGAGCTATGATGTAAATTATTATTCCAGCTGGAAAACAAGAATTGCATTACCCTGGACTGAAGACATCAAGCAACAAGTTCAAACCCATGCAGCTCGCTTCAATGACATCCAGCCTTCACTTTTGTTATTTTTACATAGGCTGAAGGAGATTTCTATTGACAACAAGGTGTTATATTTACACTTACATTATTTACTTTGTAATTTATTCTGAACGTAATTAATTAAAGGCTGTCATCTGTCATACCATTTTGTTTTAAAAACTATTTTAATTACACGTGCTTAATATAACAGAAAACTGGAGAATCTGGTTTCAAAATGAAGCTTCTTTGAACACATCATACTGGTAGCTGCGTAATATAATCTGAAGAGAGATGACCACCTATATATATCTTGAACTCTGTGACTATAACACTGTTCTGAATTTTGTCACTGAAAATGTTGAACATTCTTTAAATTATTTTGTTTAACTGACTTCCTTGTCTTTACCAGAAGCCCTCTCCTGTGAGAACATTATTTTTTAAATTTGATGTGTGTCCTCCACACATAGGTTGAAAATTCAGAGATGTTTATGCAGAGAAAGGACTTGGTCGGAGGAGAAATTCAAATTTCTCACACCCATGGTACAGATCGCTGGCTGGTATTAAAGAAGATTCTGGATGCATCCAATCTGTCACTTAAAGCCAAATCTGGTGTTGAGGTGGAGTCTACAGAGTTAGCTTTGGCTTTTCCTTTAAGGGACAAAAAATTGGCGTTAAAATCTCAGGTGTGTTATTTGAAGTTGAAGTCATTAGCAGACTTCTATCACAGCTATTATTTATTTAATTGTAAGATTATTTAGCATATAAATAATTTTCATTGTTTAATTGACTTTTGCTATCAAATATTTTTTGTGTGATTACCAGTTAACATAATTAAAATTTAGAGTTCTATTGGATCAGGCAATTTTAAATGTTCAAAGACAAATTATTGCATCACTGCTAACAATTTTCACGTTAAAGAACAATATTACTTTTAAGGCAATTGAACATATATTCCACGCTTCTTAAAATTGTATTAGTAAAAAAAACATTAGCCTTCAGATTTTTACAAAAATATTATTTATTGATCAAAAGTAGTTTAATTTTATCCTTTTTCCAAATTAAGAAATCTTACGGCTATAATGTTAAGTCGAAAACAATATCTTTATTTAGAGGATATATTATCTCTTTAAAAAGAAAAGAACTAGGAAGGTTTTGGAACAATCATGAGCATATGAGCATACTTTACTCAATCTCATGCTCTGTTGACAAATAGAGAAATGTTGATAGATATGTAATTTAGCTATATGTGTGTTTTTCATTTGGTGGAATACATAAGTGCTTTTTAAGCATTGTACATACAAAAATAAATAAAATAACATTTTATCCCAAACTCAATGCTTCCAGGTCTAATTAAAAATGTATTAATATTAATTTAGTTTTTAAATGTATGTTTTATTTTATCCCTGTCCCTTATTATAAATTGTATTTAAAATTTACATCGCTGTTAATTTTGAAACATTTGACAAGCTTTGATAAGAAAGAGTTTCTGTTTTCCATTTATTTTTATAATTATTAAAGGGACCTGCACAACACTTTCTTAGTATTTCAATTTAGATAAAACATATATTTCAATTTATGGCTCAAATTAAAATTATTTGTAGTGAGTAAGCTTGACCCATGACCTCATCACAATCACCATTTAAATACATTGTTAATTAAGATAAATAAAGATTTACACAAGAGTACAATATCATGTTAATTTGTTTAATTTTCAAAATACTATTTCCTAGTCAGAGAAACTCCCTGTCTTTGCCTTTCTGCCTTTAAGGTCATATGGCTTTAGATTTATAATTCAAGGTAAGAAGAAAATTGAAAATACAAATTATATGTAGCCTGGGGTAAAAAGCCCACCTTTTCTATAAAACCTTTATAATTAAAAAAATGAATAGAACACTGGTATTTTTAAGGTATTTTAAGACAAACATGAAAGGCATAAATTATGATAGTAAATAAGTAAACTTATGTTTTGAAAAAAAAATAAAATTGGTTTATACCTCATGCTACCCATATTTTCTGGGCGTTTTTTTAAAGAATAATATTTTAATGAAGTTTTATCAGTTTTACTCAATTGGAAGGTAATTATAATTAGTTTATTTGTATTATTGATTATATCACCAGGACAATCTTTACTAGTGAATAGGCTTTTTATTCATCATTCATTAAATATTGAAAATTTGTGTTAAACTTATCATACAACTTAATTTTTCAAGCTGACTTTGACGTACCCTCTAGTAGAGAGGATGTTGACAGAGACAGTTCTTGGAACCAATGGTTGAGGGATGAGATACCAGGCTTGTTTATTGAGGTTTTTGAGAAATTCATGGTAAGTGCTAGAAGAAAAAAAAGTATATTATTGAGTAAAGCTGAAATTTCTTCACATTTTTCTAAAATATAAATTTTTTTTTCAGTTGAGTATTTAATTTGTCTTGTCTTAAAATTTATTGAATCCTTTAAGTTTTTTATGAGAATTTATGAGCCGAATTCCTTGATAGAGAATCAATAACTAATGACAAAAATAATATAAGTCAGTCGTAAAAAAAAAATTGCTTGAAGTTCTATGCATTTATGATTCTTCTATCAATAATAATAAAAGTTAGGGATTGAAAATGTTGAATTTCAAGAAATAAATTCAAATATTATTTCTTACTTAGTTTTTTCTTTTTTTTTTCATTTAGTAATCTTATGTATACATTTTATTTTTGTTATTATTTATCTTTAGGAAAGACCTGACTTTACAAACATACAAGCATTGATCCAGTACCTTCAGTTCATCCCCCTTGAAGGGGATATTATGGGTTTCTTTAAACCAGTGGCCACTCATGTTTTAGCCTTACTAAGAGCTAAAGAGTTCATGCCAGTTGTCAGTCAAGACAGAAACAGTGAGCAATGAAGAGTTAAAAAGTGTTCAGTTGAAAAATGTATCTGTAAATTATCTGTCCAAATATTAAGTTTGTTATAAACATTTATGACATTAAAATTATAAAATTTAATCACAACGTAAACTCATCTTCTATACCTAGTTAAATTTCTTCCAGATATACAGTGGAAAATTCCATCTAAAACAGTCATTACTCATGATTCTCTGGTGGTTGACATCATCTCCCCTGAAATGCTACAGCTCCATCTGGATCTTTACTATCTTCACCCCGATGTGGCAGCTGTTTTGAACGAACCACTGACACAAGCACTTGGCATAGAGACTGTGACAACTGAGCACCTCCTACACATTGGTAGATCAATCAGTCAAAACTGGAGCCAAGCAGGCAACACAGGTATAACAATAAATTTCAAAATTATGACCGTCTGAATTCGGGGAATTTAAAGCAAATCAATATATTCACATATTTTATTCTTTGCAGATTGTGTGGCAGAGATAGCAAAGTGGTTGGCGTGCATTTATCGCAGTCTGGATGACTTTCATGAAAATGCATCAGTGATAGACACCCTGCAAAAAATGAAGTGAGAAACCAGAATTAGGGAATAGGCTAGGAGAATGATGAGTTTATATTATAAGTGGTCCCAATCAAATGTATACTTTATGATAAACAATAAAAAGCGTATTTAATTTCAAACAGGATTATTCCTATGACAAATGGTGGTCTAGCGTCACTCTCTGAAACAACAGTGTTTCTGTTGAGCAATGAACACGACAAATCAAGTAAAAAGAAAAGAGGAAAAATGATTAGAGGTCGGTTTATTTTTCTTTAAAATTTTTTTTGGTTCAAATGCAGTAGTTGAATTCATCAATTTTATTAAGCAGTCAAGGTGATTATTATCATATGACATGAATTCACAGAAATATATTGGTATTTAAAATTATCAATGATATTTTTTTTAAATTTTCTAATGCTGTTGATTACAACATTAAAAACTGTTGTCTTGATTAAGGTTTGCTGATTAGCTTGAAATGATTCAATCCAATCCTTTTATGTAGATCCACTACTGGAGCTGAAGAAAGACTTAAACCTGGTCCACTCTGAACTGACTAACACAAGTGACGATGAAGTCAACTCTCAAGTGATTAAACTACTTATCAAAATGGGGATCAAACAGCTGACAGCTTATGACCTCATCCACAGCCATATAATGCCAGTCCTCAAATCTGATCTCTGGAAGGTGAGTATGGATGATGGATAACAGCATGGTGATAATTGGTAGTTCTTTATCCATGAAAAAAAGTTACAATGAAGAAAGTCAAAGAACTTACAATCCGTAGAAATGAGAAGCAAGAGAAAATAAAATAAAATAAAAACAACAAATAATTTGGAATGATGATGAATAGAAATTTATTGTTTTAACCCTAAAAATATAAAACTAAGTTTTATAAATTGTACAAATAGTTCATTTGGTTGGGGATAAAATGGCAAATTTTATAGATAGCTTATTTTTAAGACATATTTTAACTGCAGCCCAGGGCCGCCATAACAACATAGCAACACAACATTTTTGGGCTGTGAGAAGGGGGGCACTTGCCCCATGCTCAAACAGTGGATGGGGGGGGGGGGCAAAGAGTTCCTACTCCCCACCAACTCACAAAGAGGAAAAAAAAATGTAACATAAAAATAAACATTCAATAAAGTTAAACTTCGATAAATTCAATTTATTGATACAAAAAACAAAATCATTTAAAATCAAACAAGTTTTAAAACATTATCAGAAATAAACTAAATAACCTCAGTGGATAATAAAGTATCATTATGGACAGATAGATAGAATACATTATTTAATATTTTTGTATGCAGAGAATTGTTTTATTGGTTTAAAGTCAATAGTCTTAAGGATGGCATTATCCATGCACACAAGTAAAAACCAGGTCAAACGTTTTTCCCCCATTTTACTGCAAGGCCGATTCTTACCTAATTATTTTTTTATTCTGGGAATAAGTCAAACTTGTTGACGAGAGTTATTCCCCTTTAAAATTAAAAAAAAAAATTGTCAAACTTTGATTCGCATTTATAATATTAATTTTGGTATGTGCTGATATATATCATGGGTTAAAATTGGGAAATTGGGAATTTGAGATCCAATTAAATTGTCAAAATCTTTCAATATTCATTAAAAATATGTAAAGCATGATGCCTCTATAAGAGTGAGTCTCCTAGAACCGTGGGGCCCCCTACAAGTGCGGGGCCCTGGGCCAGTGCCCACGGGGCCCATGCCTTAAAGCCCCTCCACAAGCTTTTAAGGCAATAATTGATAATTCCAATATCCTTTTATAGTTATATTTGGAATTTAAGCATAGTTGAATTTTTCTTGGACTCAAATTACTTTTCAATATAAAGTAACTGTTTGGAGTATGTATTATTTTTCTAGAGCTCACATAAGATAAGAGCATGTTTTAGTATACAGATTTTGTGTGAGGCAATTTGATTTATTGGTCAAAAGATGGCAGAGTATTTCAACCTTTTTAAGACACCTAGGGGTAGGTTCTAATTCAATGGTCTTTTATTTGATCACAGGATAAACACAGAGATATCCTGGTTAGTTATTTAGTCTACATCAAGATGGAGATGGAGAGGAATCCATCCCTAGTGGAAATGGTAGAACTTTGTTCAGTTGTGAGACTTGCCACCAACCATGGTATCAAGTCACCTTCAGAAGAAGCTGTGCATTTTTCAACAGCTTATGGAAACAGAATAGATTTGAACACTACTTTTCCAGGTAATAAAGATGGATTCAAAGTAAAGGTATTCTTATATAAGAAAGAAGAAAGGCTCGGTTGATGCTGCTGCAAAGGGTGATAAGAAAAATACAACAAATATTTAATGACACAAGAAGGGTTGCTACAAAAACTTGTAAAAATAAAAAATGTGTTTGGGAAAAGTAAAAAATAGTATCGATTGATTGAATACTTATATAGCGCTTGTATCCATGCTACTTTAGCATGCTCACAGCTCTCTGATGCTCTTAAATCTATTTAAAGATAAAAGTCTTTAAATGTTTCTTAAATGACTTTTTTTATCATTTTCACTTTCCCTCAAAGATTGGGGCAAAATGTTCCATAATTTTGGTGCTATCGCTTCAAAAGAGTGCACTCCGTATAGTATAGATAAAAGAGTTGGCAAAAGAAAGAGATTAACGGGGATTGTATCTAAAGATAAACATGAAAAAAATGTCACACATGTGAAAGTGTAGATGGAGAAGTGATCACAGAGAGCAGTAGGGTACAAGAGAGATGGACACAACACTTTGAAGGTATGCTAAATGGGTTAGATGAAGCCAACCAAAGAAAAGGTGATTTGTACTTTGAAAAATAAAAAATCCACAGGAATGGACCTTATAATTAATGTTCCCTCTAAGGTTTGCTGGTTCGTGTGCAAAATCAGAAAGTTGTATGCAAAATTTTACAGCATCAATTTTTGCGTGCAAAATTTTACAGCCCACAAACAAAAACACACTCTTACATGGAAATTTGCTGCGCGGATACTCAAAACTGCTGCGCGGCGTCTGTGAGTTAGCCACGCACCTTAAAAGGAACATTGCTTATAACTGCAGAAATTTTTTAATTAGGTGGAAACAAGCTGCATAGGCATAATTATACACAACCTCATATCCAGAATCTGGCAGGAGGAAGAAATGCCCAAAGAATTGTGGACTGCGCTCATAATACCAATTAAAAAGCAAGTGTCGTAGCTGAATTGCTCAAATTTTACGGAATTTCCCTACTTAATGTACCTTACAGAATCCTCAGTAAACTAATAGCACGAAAACTGAAAAGGTTAAGTGAACATATCCTGGGGACTATCATGTGGAATCTGACAGAATAGATCAACTACAGATCATATCTTTAGTATTAGATGTCTCGTGGAGAAATGCTAGGAATACAACATCAACGTACACCAACATACACCAACTATATCTGTACTATAAAACAGCTTATGATAGTGTAGACAGGTCATATCTGTATGATGATCTTCAGGAATTTGTAGTCCCTAACAAAATTACCTTGCTTATACATAATAAATGGCAATATCTAAATCCAAAAGTACAATCAACGTTCAGGCAGAGTACTCAATGGAGCTCCTGATTAATCAGGGCCTCAGACAAGGAGTCACAACATCATGTATCCTGTTCAACATCACATTAGAAAAAGTTATAAGAAACATACACGTGAGCACCAGTGAAACTTTTGCAACATACTTCCAGAGAAGAATAGCAGAACCCCAACCATCAGGAAGTTTAGGTAGCCAACCATTGCAGTACCTGGCATATGCAGACGAAATAGCTCTACTGGGCAGAACAGGAAGGATTGAATTAAAGCATTCAAGAACTGGTCTTGAGGAGCTAACACAAAAACATATGGTCATGTCAAGAGACACTTACTGGTGACGACGTCAAGAGACACATACTGGTGATGACATCAAGAGACACATACTGGTGATGACATCAAAATAAGTAATCACTCCTTTGAGAGAGTGGCTACTTTCAAATATCTAGGAGCAACTATAAATGAGCACAATGAAATAATAACAGAGGCGAAAGAAAGGATAACAGCATGCAACCATTCTTATCTCAGCCTAAAAGTGCGTCTAGGAAGCAAAAAACCTCTCAAGGAGAACAAAGAAAGCCTTATACATCATTATCCATAGACCAGTTGTAATTTACGCATGTGAGACTTGGTCCCTTACCAGAAAAGCAGAGAACCTGCTCAGCACCTGGGAGAGGAAAATCGTCATGTAAAATATACCGTCCGGTGATAGACAATGATGGATGGAGAATCTGTTCAAACAAACAGGTACATCATTTGTTCGAAGACCCTCCAATGGTCACATTAATTTTAAAAAGCAGACTGCACTTGACAGGGCACCTTGAGAGGATGCCGGCTAGTAGAGCACAAAAGTGATCTAAGGGCAGAAACCTAGGGGCAGATGGCTCACTTGTTGACCAAGACCGAGATGTATTGACAATATATTGAAGGACTTACATCAGCTGGTGGTACATGCGTGGATGCAGAAAGCCATGGATCAATGCGAATGGAAGGATGTGGTGGAGCAGACCATGGCCACACATGGGGTGTAGTGCCACAAATGATGATGATCAAAGTAAAGTTGATTAATTTTGCAGTTATAAACTGTAATGATTTAAGCCGACAAAAGATATCATTGTAACAATGTAAACATTTAAGGCAGATTTTTTTTTAAAAATTGCATTAGTAGAAAGTAAATTTTGTTCCAGATGTTCTTGCCAAATGTTTTAAAAGTTTGCTTCAAAAGGTATTAGTTTTTTTAGTGGCTGGTAACTTTTGGAAAACCTGATAAAGTTGTTGAGTGGGTTACAGCATTGATATTTAATTATCATGATCTTTCCACTATCAAGTATGAAGACTTGGAGGGTGCAGCAGATCATTAAACTTTCTATGAATTTGTTTAATCTTAGAGATTTTTTAGCTTGTGCAAAAGTTTTCTGATGTATTTTTATTGTTTCCAAATTGTTGTATTGCACTCTGTTTCCATTTAGGTTTGGATTGGATTTTACTAGACGCATCCTACTTGCCCATACCCCCGACACAAAAAGACATACAATCATGGCATAGTTTCTTCAGTGGCCTGGGTGTTGTGGATTTCTTAAAAGTAAAGAAGATAGATCAGCACATTGACTCAACCACCATTGTAAGTTCAGATGCTGATGAATCAGCGCATCAGCCTAATAAGAATATGAGAATATTAGTATTGCCCCGTCAAAAGAAACGTAGAAGATTTTTAAATCTATTCTTAACAGTTAATTTACCATAAATAAATCCCTTTCAATAAGCTAGACTTGCCTGCAGACTTTTCTTTTACTTTAAGAGAAAAAGATTTAACCTTTTTAAATCTTGTTCCTGTTATCCACTGCATCATAATATGTGAAGTATTCAAACTTCAGCTTGAGACACCATGGGAGGAGTGCAGAAATATTTTGTCCAACTCTTCTGACACCTGCACTGTGACAGACTTTCAGTGTGAAGAGTTTCAGAAACTTGTCAAGGCCAATCAGAAATCACATGACCTCCACCTGCAAATGGTGAAGTTGTTTGGAACTTTGGAGACAGAGTGGGATGGTGTGTACAAGCACTTCCAATATGCACAGTTAAAATCAAGTTCTGGACAAATTCTGAAAAAGGACTTACAGGTAATAAGCCTTATGTCACTGTAACTCACTAATAGCGTAAGGCTGAGTTTTAAAAAAAATGCTTATATTTCAATTTTATCATAGATTTATGGCTTCTTCCTCAACTGAAATTGTTTGAAGTTTCATTACATGTATGTAAAAATAATAATTGTTTACTTTGAATTTATCTTCCCTTGGGGCCCTACTGATTTGGCAAAACTACCCCTTAATTTATATATATTGTTTGTATTTCTTTTTAATGGAGATGCTCAGCTTTGAGGGGGACGTCTAACCCCCACACCCAAAAACACACTTTTAGTCTATCCTGTCACTTTTAAAGTGGTTTAGTAATGTGATGGTGGCAGTTTATAATGGGCACTTCAAAGGTCAGTTAATGGTGGGGCACTTCAAAGGTCAGTTGATGGTGGGGGCACTTCAAAGGTCAGTTGATGGTGGGGCTCTTCAAAGTTCATTTGATGGTGGGGCACTTCAAAGTTCATTTGATGGAAGGGAACTTCGAAGTTCATTTGATGGTAGGGCATTTCAAAGTTCATTTGATGGTAGGGCATTTCAAAGTTCATTTGATGGTGGGGCACTTCAAAGGTCTGTTGATAGTAGGACACTTCAAAGTTCATTTGATGGTAGGGCATTTCAAAGTTCATTTGATGGTAGGGCATTTCAAAGATTATTTAGTGGTGGGGCACATCTAATTTCAATTGATAGTGGGGCACATCAAGGGTCAGTTGATGGTAGGACACTTCAAAGGTCAGGTGATAGTGGGGCACTTCAAAGGTCAGTGATGGTAGGACACTTCAAAGGTAAATTTGAATGGTATGACACTTAAATATTATAAAATGTATTAATACAAAGGGACAGTGATTAGCTCATTACCAAGCTAGCAAACTTAAAGCAGTCATATACTGATAAGAGAATAGAGAGATAATTTGGAATGAGTGAGGCTGGTTTTAAAAACTTTAAATAGGAGAGAGATGTGTTTACCCATAACTGATAAGGCAATGTATATTTAGCAGCGAGCACAGATAGTAGGTATGGTATTTTTGTTGTTGAGAACTCCATCTGAGTTTATTAGTTTGAAATTAACTACTCCCCTTAGTTTATTTAGTGTGCATATGTTGTGTATCTTTTTTCACTTGTGGTGTGCCGTTGGATTCTGGATATGGCTTAGGTGTGAAAAAAATTTGCAGAGCATAGCATAAGGTGATGTCTGTTAATATCACTATATTTATTTAAACTATTAAAATAAATGAAAAGTTTATTTTTTCCCACTAGAGCACTTTTGCTGTTCAGCTGAAATCTCTGGCTTGGGTTCCTGCTCGACAAACTTTGGTTAGATTTACGAGTCAAGGATCTCCAGTGGATATTCAAACTGAATCATCCTTAGAAAAGCCAAATGATCTCTACCTGCAAGTATACGATGTCAAACGTTGGCTAGCTTACACTGTAAAATATTTGGACATCCCATTGGAAAAGAGTTCTCCCTTTACAACATTTTTACAGGTGAGGATGATCAGAAACAATTTGTTTTACTGTGGAAGTGATGACCAAGATTTTGGCTTCTGCTCACTTTTTACATAAAATTCCTAAGTGGAGATTCTTGATGAATTACTGCTGATAAGGTCTTTTTTTTTTTTTGTTGTTGCTGGCATCCGTCTGCACAATGTGACGATGATGTGGACTTTGCAGGATGAATTCCACAAGGCCTGGGATTATTCTTCTAGGATTATAAACTGGTTCCTAACAGCAAATTGCCTCTCTCCACGCTGCTGGATAAGCCCAGGGGAACATCATATGGATGATACAGCTTGGCACCAGTGGCGTCGCAGGAGTTGTCAGAATATTTCATTATACCAATGTTATCCGCCTACGGGACTCCTTCTCTGGGTTTGAATTCAGAGTTTCCTTCTCTTAGATGAGTTGCCATCCAAGATTGATGAGTCCCATCCACCCGTCTAAGTCCTTATAGTTTTAATTATACTATGTTCAGTGCATTTGCATTGTTATTTAGTGCAATGAAAATTTACTATGCCCTAATATCTTAACTAAATATTTTGCTTATGTCTTTGAGATCATTTCTCAGAAACAGGATTTTTCTAGTTCATTTTAACACACTTTAGAAGTAACATGGTCATTTTAGTAGGTTGAAAAGAATATTAGCACACTTTTACACATATATAAAAATCCTTTAAAAAAAAATTAGAGAAATACGGGGCGGACTGAGTTCAGGTTGAAGCAATAAAAAGTATACAAAGGGAAGAGGAAAATCTGAAGGACAATAACAGAAATTGAACATTTCTGCCAAAAATCCTTCAACAACAAAAACAGTTCAAGACAGAGACAAACACTCTTTGCTTGTTGTATAGATATATAGTGTTTGTTTCTGTCTTGAGCTTTTTTTGGTTGCTAAAGGCTTCTTGTATAGATATTTGTATAGATATGTAGAGTGCAACAAAGGGCTGACAACTATGGTAGGCCCTGTTCCAAAGTTCTCTTCCTTGAGGTTTCACTGCCAAACTTTGTGTCGATTGTATGGTTTGTGAGAAAACCAGCAAGCCACCTGTACATGTTTGCAGTTATACCTAGGCCTTGTAATTTTTACAATAGACTGGACCTCCACACTCTGTCATAAGCCTGTTGGAGGTCAAAGAATACAACCACAGTATGGGATTTTTTTTGGAGCCCATCTGTTATGGACAGGAGAGGACGGAGCGCCTGGTATATAGGCTACTTCCTCTTTCGGAATCCAGCCTGGTTTGTATTTATACAGTCAGTTCTTTCCAGGTGCCATTAGAGTCTTTCATTCTTTCATTTACCATTCTTTCAGCTACCTTCCCTAAACATGATGTTAGGGAGATCGGATGGTGGCTGCTTGGATGATCATTATTTTTTCCATCTTTGGGAATAGGAACCATTGTAGTGCTTAACCGAGTTCTGGGTAGGATTCCTGTTACCCATGTTCTGTTTAAGATGCTCACTAGCTTTGTTCTGGCTATCGTGCCAAGGTTTTTGATAATTTTTTTGCAGATCTTGTCCTGTCCTGTTGCCCTGGTAGCTTTGCTCTTGTTGATTGCTTTTTTTTCCAATTCAACCAGAGCAAAGGGTGCGGTGAAGACTTTGGCACAAGGCCCTTCATGTTTCTTGATACGGTTAAGTTTCTGGCTTCATTTGGTCTCTCTCTGTTTAAGACATACCTTGGCAAAATGCCTGTTAAGGGCCTCAGCACTTTTGGCACCAGTGGTAGCCGAGCCTGTCTTCGTTTGCAAGGGTCTTAGGTTTCTCATTTTCCTCACGCCAGAGAGAGAATTCATCAATCGCCAAACCTTTTTTTCCATCTGCAAGGTTAAGTTTTTCACACATCCCAAGCCATTTTTCTTTCATTGTCTTGATAAATACGTCGAAGCTCCAGCTGCTGCCATCTTCAGCCTTCCAGCTTTGGCTCTAGCTTTTTTCCTTTCAAGGACAAGTTCTGCCAACCTTTTGCTCCAGAAAGGTCAGAACTTGCATTTTCCATGTGATCTGGGAATGGTCTTTTTTGCCATTCTTGGATTATCACTAACAAAGTTGTAAACAACATTGGTGTTCTGTGAAACTTTGGGGATCCCAGGTAATTCCACAATCACGCTCTCTATTCCTTCGTGGAAAAGATTCCATTTGGCTTTGCGGAATAGCCAGTGCCTCCTATCAAACCTTGCCTTTTCTAACCCAAGAACTAAAGTTATGAGTATTGGTTGATGATCACAATCAATCTCAGGGAGCACTTCAAACCTCACTTTTGCATCTAGTTCTGCTGAAACTAGTATGAGCTCCGGTCAGGACAGAACACTGTTGCCTGTATGTAGCAGCATTGGGACGCTGTCTTTTTCTTGCTGCCTTATGAGGTTGGTAGCGAGTTCAACCTCATCTAAATATGGCCCCGAGGCATTCCTTTCTGGGTAGCCCATATCTCCCATATGGGCACTGAAATCCCATGCAATAATTGTTTGGTTAAAAGTTCTTATGCCGTCCAAGGGCAGGCACAACGTGCTCCAAGGTGTGTTATAACAGTTTTAAATGGTAAATAACTTACACCCTAATCCGACTCTAAGGGTCAGAAATATCTCTCCCACCAAGATTCTTGCACTCTAAAAGCTCCACTGTGAGGGTTTTTATCACAGCCCTCAGCACTTCACACAGGGTTGCTTCTTCAATAGGGTCTCTAGTATTAGTGCCATGTGCACCTCCTGGTTATCGAGTAGCTTGGTGAGTTCAATTATTTTCCCTCTGACCCCACAACAGTTAAGCTGTATAATTACTAAGGTTTTAAGGAGGCACCTTACCTAGTGCCCCCATAGAACCAGCACCTACAGTCAGCCTGAGCCCCATCACTAATCTGCAAGGAAGGAGGGGGTTCGACTGCCCCTCGCTTAGACATTAATTATAAATTGTACTATCAATATTTAGAATAAGGTCTAGACTCTGTTTTCTTTACCCTCTCCCGGAGAGAGATGCCGCAGCAACTCTCACCTTCATCTTGGGAGACAGACCTATTGCATGAGATCCTGATGGCTTCACCTGGCACCCATTCAATCCCAGTTACTAGTCCTGCTGCAACCCTTAGAGGCAGTAGAGGCCCAGATCTCTTGTTGTAGATGGAACCCTAGCCTACTAATTATTTGCAATGAACTTGGGGTCCACAACATATGTGTCAAGGTGTTAGTCTGTTTTTGTGGGAAATTCAATTTGTTATGAATGAGATTAGAGAGTTAGTGTGCCTGATTTCTCATCGGACTTTTAGCGTATGGATACTAGGAGGGAATACTTAAGGGGATAGTAGTGTGCAGGTGGACAGTTGTGAGGGGGAGAATGAGTGAGTCAGACGCTGAATGTGTCAGTGTTACAATTGTTGTTTTAGCAAAGTAGGCCAGTGATCCCATTGGTATAAGCTTTGGCTAAGCTTGTTAGCGCAACCCACATTTGTAATGAGAGAACATGTCTTAGTTTTAAGTGTGAGGGTAACAAAAGTGTTATAACTAATAACTGGAAAGGACTTTGCGTCACATGTTTTTGTGTACAGGTGTAAGTGTTTCTCATGTCATAGTCTAGACAATGACATCACAAAGACACGCAACACAATTCGTGACAACATGGTGAGGCAAGCCAGAAATGAAGGAATACTCCTTTGTGTTCATAGGAAAGAATAGAGAGCAAGAGCTTTGCTTTGCACATTGTTGATCATTCCATCCTAGCTTGGTTACCAGCATATGATCAGTCAAAAGTGTCTAAATTTAAATGAGAGAGCATGGCTATTTTAAGCGTAGTTCTTTTATTGAAACTTAAGCTCTTATCAAAGACATAACCTTACGCTGAAAATGTGTTATCAAATATAATTATTTTATATCTCTTAATGATAGACAGGAAATTTATTGCTTGAAAAATGCCTGCCACTGAAAACACTTATAGCTAATCATTGCATATGTGCTTGAATCTCTTCAGTTCAAATAAGTTCACTGTGTCTGTATCAAAAATATTTTGTGAATATTCCACAGATAAAATCTGGTGTAAATGTGGAGGATGTGGTCCAGGTCATCATCTCATGGTGTGACAGAGAGAGTAACTGTCCTGATACACCCAGAATTTTCTGTACCACTTGCTGGCATTTCAGTGAGGTAACTTTTTTTTACTGTTTATGTCTAATCACATTTTTTTTTTTGGTCTTTGAGGTGTGATCTCAATTAGACTGAACTATTTTCATGGCATGTTTATGCACTGTGACTTGAGATAGCCAACTACAGTACACACCAGCAACCAATACATATTTTTAGCTTATGTAACTGGAGAGTTAAATAATAAATATTTTTTTTTTACATAAATACATTTGAAAGTATAAATTGGGAAAGTCAGGTAAATACGTTCTTCATAGTACAGAACAGCAATGATGTAGAATTTCATTTTTGATCAGAAAATTGAATAGTTAGTAGAAAGAAAATGTTCAGCTCCTAAACTCATGAAGGAACATGTGGTATGCAAATAAATCATAGACACAAATTGAAATTCCTGTTGATTGTGAAATTCCCTTGATTGCAGTTAATGAAGAAACTTATTCTCCTTTAAAACCTCCTCAGCTGTACATGTATCTGGACAGATTTTTAAGTGGAAAAGACCGCCAGGATCTTTTCCATAACAAACCAGCTATTTTTATCCCTATCCCAACCTCTTTGGCCAGTGCTGAATTCATCAATGAGAAGTTCCATGCGGGAATGCTGATGAAAAGGGAAGAGGTTTGTTGGTCTGACCCAAGTGAGCTCTTTTCAAAGTACCAGGAATCTCTGGAGAAATTCAAGTCTCCTTTGAGGAATTTAAAAATTGTGAGTTGTTGAAATGTTACTATCAGTATTGAAACATTGAATTATAAATTGTTAAAATTATACTAATGTTATGGTCAGTGCAAGAGATCTTTAATTGTAGGCATGCATTTATTTTAGTTAAACAGAAATGTTTAAAGTTCACAAGTTAAAAGATAGATTTCTTAGTTATTAGAATTATTTTACACTTTAAAGTTTTTGCCTAAATCATATTCAAAACTTTAAAAAATTTAATTTAAAATGAGGACTGTTTGAAATTGTTTAGAATATTGTAGCTCTCTACAGATCTGACTATTAATAGTCTCTGAAAATAAAGACAGCAATATTATTAAAAAATGTGATGACTTAAATATAACGTGTTTCATTTGATTTCTAAACATAGGTTAAATTAACATTTACTTTGTCATCCTGAATCTGTTTCTTTTACCTGCAGATGTTTTAAAATGAAAATGTTTGATATTCAACTTATCCTGAATTAAACTTTCAGCTGATGGATCCATATCCTAAATTAAAAGAGGTTTTTGTGAATATGGCCAGAATAGATATGGAACCAAGCACCTTCCATCTTGCTCAGCTTGTACAACATATTACCACAGTTTATAGTCAATCAGAGAAAGATGTTCTAGATGACGTATTGTTCTTATTTTCAAAAATAGGGTTGGATCTTAGCAAAATTGAAGAAAAAGAAGCAGGTAAAAATAAAAGCTATGTTTTTCCCATCTATGGTTTAATTTTAACTAATTCAGAATGATTAATTTTACAAGAAAATTTCCAAATATTTTCATTTTATTTCTGTCATGTAATTTATGTTAATAATGTTATTGGGTAAATTATGTTATGCTTGGAAAAAAAAATCATAACTCAATAGGCCTATCAGCAGTTTTAAAGTAGTGTTCTCTAGTGTTCTCTAGGATTTGTAGAGTGTTTTTTTTTTGTTAGTAAGATTTGTGAAAAGATTTGACCAAAAGTTAATTAAAGATACCAGTTAAAGTTATACAATATTAACTTTTAATAAAAAAATCATAACTCAATATGCCTATCAGCAGTTTTAAAGTAGTGTTCTCTAGTGTTCTCTAGGATTTGTAGAGTGTTTTTTTTTTGTTAGTAAGATTTGTGAAAAGATTTGACCAAAAGTTAATTAAAGATACCAGGTAAAGTTATACAATAATAACTTTTAAATTAAAATACAGTGATTCATAACTTTCTGTGGATCTATTTAAAGAGATAGCAAATTAATGTTGTATATTAAACCATTTTCAATGAGATAATTATTATTAAAAACACATTTTAACTTAAGGTGTAATGACTCCAATGGCACAGAAGGCAACAATCAATCTTCCAAAAGTGATGGAATTATTGAAAGAGTCAGAAGTTTTCCCCACAAAACGGGGTCAGTGGGTCAGCATTAAAGACAAACCAATGATAGCCAACTCTGAAGAGTTGGAAAAAGTTTTCGGTGATTTGGAAAAGCACAAATATCATCTTCTGAAACTGGAAACAAAAAGCTCACTTAGCACCAGAAATAAAAACAAAAGAGGTGAAGGAATTTATCTTCTTGTTTAAGCTTTTTTGTAATGGTTAAAATTTTAAGTTTTATCAAAATAATTTTAAAAATATTTATTACAAGTAATTAATTTTTAAAAGCCTAGGTGTAAATTCATGCAGAGGTAATTGCTTTATTTTACATTAAATTAAGCCAAACAAATAAATGTATAAGCTTTTAGTGGTCACCTGACTTAGTGTGAGGAAAAAACATCACCTTCAGTGTCGGCATAAATGTGCATTGAATATTAGGACAATAAATGAAGGACTGCGCCTAAAATGAAGGACTGCGTTAAAGCTGTGTTGAGGATATAGTTGAACAAAGTACGGGGAAGCTTGAGTTAAGAAACAGGACAATGAGACAAGAATGTTTCAGCTAAGAGCCTTTATCAGCAGGCAGGACAGATAAAAATAGGACAAGAAATAAAAAACAAGTTAAAGTAACTTGAATATAAGCATTGTCGATACTAACATATACAAGAGATAATTTCAACATTGTAAACTCTAAAGTCATATAGTGAGTTTTAGTGAAATAGTTCTATAAAATGTTATGATATCAAAATAATTATAAACTTTTGAGATCTACTGATAAAGTATTGATTTATTAAAAATTATTATTACCCAGAAAAAGTTTCTTTGGCATTTTAGTGTTAGATACCATAAAAATATACTTACAGACAGAATACTCCATTAACCAATCGTTCTAAAAAAGTTAAACGCAAAAACATAATTTATTTGCTTCCGTAATTTTAACATAACCTAACCATGTACATTTGCTTTCCAATCACTTTTTAAAAAAAAATTCTTATATCCATGTACATATTTTATATAAAGTAAGCAATCTGCAATGTAAGTGCTACTAAATAATTAAAACATCTATTATTTTAAATAATATAAAATGTGAAGACAGTTTTAGGTTAAATTAGTGTTCATTATATGTTGATAATTGTTTACAGGCTTGAATAACACTGTAGATCAAGAGTCCCTTGATTACTTCATTGGGTTATTTACTGACATCAAACCATTTAGTGAGTGTGTCAGTCAGAAAGTCATAACAACTGGCTTCAAAGAGTGTAGCAAGGCACAAACTTTTCTTCACAACATTGTTGGACCTCTTCAAAGATTTATGCTTTCTGCTATGCCTGATGTTTATGATGAAATTAAACAAAAGAGTGCTGCTTCACTGAAAAGTCTCAAATTTTGTCAGGTCTTTGGAATAAAATAATATTTTTGTTCATCATAAATAATCTCCATAATCTTGCATATAAAAAAAGTCTGGATATGTACACCAAATTGTAATGCTTAGAGCAATGAAAGTATTTAAATATACTAAGAGAGTAAAATGAGTGTTCTTCAAAATATATAATTTCATGTATGTTAATCATAAAATTGCTAAAAAATGGGTTTTTTAAAAGTTGTCTGAAGTAATAGAGAAATTTCATGCTCACATACTCATTTGTGTGTTGACAGGTTGAGTCTCTCCAAGTGATTTATGAGTTAAAAGACAGACCAGACATTAGTGAGATAAAAGATGAGAAGTGCATTATAGATGGAATCTATCTGTACATCCATGAAAAGTTTGTCTCTAATCATATGGAGTTCAGCAAGGCCATTGCAAGATTTTTGTCTATTGCAGACAAGCAAAATATTATGATTTTAATGTAAGGTTGATCTAAATCAATTTAAAAAATGTGTTTGCAACATCAATTTGCATTTTTATGGTAATAGCAGTGGATTTTTACATAAAAATATTACTCTTATTTATTGTTTTGCATAAAACCCAGAGAGTCTCTGTTTTTTTGCAAATATGTTAGTGTTAAAGCGACCTACAATTTTATTTGACTAACTCTGGAATTCTACCATAGTTGACTTGACTATATTTTATAAAATACTTTTTTGCTTTCAAATTAGCACCGTATCAATGATGTATAATGTATACCCAAGCTATAATTATAACTATATTTATTAATATATAACTTTATTGAAATTTCATAGTGTGTTATGATTGGCATTTAAATCTAATTAATTAAAGCAAATCTAAAAATATTAATTAAAATTTAAATACCACTGGAAGGTTTTTTTTCCAAGGGGTTTTGCATACTTCTTTGTTTAAATATTCAAGCTTATGAAATAAATTGTTTCTGTACTTATTCTTTAAGCAATAGTCGTTCATAGTTTTTTTTAACAGAAATTATACGATTTTAACTAAACAAAAACTTCTAGACACCCCCCCCCCTTCCAAATCTCAATACTTATACTTTTATATAATTTATTTAAAACTGAATTAATTTAAAAAATACTCTTTGAATTTCCACAGAAATTTTTTGCAGCACGCTTTGCTCATTCAAGAGAATAAATCTGGTTCTGAGAACATAGAGACATATCTCAAAGATATTAACATTGGAACTCTTCCCAAGGAAGAGGAGATATGGGAAGTTCCACTACCAATGATTTCTGTTCCTATGGAAGCAGTCTCTGAATCTGAAACAATGATTTATGGGAAAGGTTTAAATATTTTTTTCTCATCACAGGAGCAAAAACTATTTTAGCAATATTTTATCTCTTTTCCTCCAAATTTCACTAAAATTTTCAAGCATTCAATTTTATTATCCTTATATTTCTGTTTTGAGCTACCCAGTAAACACTTTGAACTAATTCTGTAATATTGATCCATAGGTCTCTCAACTCTTGAGTCAGAAGATGAGTCAAATGGTGGAGCTGAAAGCCATGGATCCACGTCATGGCCACCTAAAAGTGGTTTGGACAGAGATCTAACATCAACTGTCCTAAAGGGTAAACATTTTCAAATCTGAGGTTAATTGTAAAATTATCTAGAAGCCAGTAAGTAGGGCTTACTAAATTTCAATGTATGACAGGTTCAGTAATCCACATGTATGCTCAAAGCATCCTAAAATTGGGGAAACTTAGCATGCAATCTATGAGATTTCAGGTGGTCACATCGAATCATTAGCAGTGTTCAGTATATTTTAATAAATTGTGTACAGGGATATGGGGAATATTCAATACACTAATTGGGTGTGTTTCATTTTTTTAAATTTCAAAATCTCTATTCATTCTTTAGACCACACCCCTACTATGTGGCCCCCACCTCAAGCACCACAAGGCCTAGTCAGTAAACATTATCCTACTGTTAACATTGTATTGGAAGAAGCTCCTTCTGAGAGAGAAAGTCCATATTTAGAGACAATTATAAAGGAAGGAACTGTTGTGGTAGAAGGTGAGAGACAAAACACCAATAAGCTTGATGCTAGGACTAGGTCAACCAGCTATTGCACCTAAATTATGTAACAGTTTGCCTCAATCTTTGAGGGAAATTGAAAATGATAAAAAGATTATTTAAGAAACATTTTAAGACTTTTTTCTTTCAATAGATTTTAGGGCATTAGAGCACTTTGAGTATGCTAAAATAGCAAGGACACAAGCGCTATAAACATATTCAATCATCATCACCAGAGTATTTATGATATCAAAACACTTTTTTCTATTTATTTAAAAAATTTAATGTCCTAAGGAACTTTAGCAAGTTTTTCTTTTTATAGCCCTGTTATAAAATGGAGGAGGAAAAATATGTTGAGAGCCTGTGATTTTGGTAAACTATTATTATTATTTATTGCTATTTACTTCTTCTGCAGATAAAGGTCATCTAACAGAAGAAGTGTTAAGAGAAGACATAACTACAGGTGTCTTGAAAAGACCAAATTCTATGGAAGAGGCAATGAGTCAAATTGTTAGGTCGCAAGTATGAGACTTTTTTTGAATGAGTATTATATATCTATCATCAGTTACAAAATTAAATGTTGTTTAATTATCCTGTTTTTTTTTCAAGCTTAAATATATCTTTACCACTATCTATTTACATCAAAACCTCTACTTTAATTTGTTTTTTTTAATTAGTGATAACTGTTTCTTTTGATTTCATTTTGGCAAGAGTGTTAGCAACTGTGAATCTTTGCAAATTTGCAGGCTTGGGCAACCCAAAGCAAGTGTTTCCCATGAGTTCAGTTCCATTATTCATGGATTTGAGGGAGACTTTAATGCAATCTTTGATGCATTTGTTTCCACTCACTCCTGAGCCTTTGCTTCTGGATAGTTGACATGTACATTAGTTTGTTTAGACAGTCTGCTGTGTAGCTTTCTCCCCAAAAAAGTCCAGCTCATCTGCCATCCCCCTTTAATAAGAATGTGTGGATGCTGAAAAAACCAAGCCTATTGTAGGATTTCAAGTATACCGTTTTACTTACACAAATGCTTGTGTCTTCAATCTGGTTAAGTTTTATAACAGTCCAACTCCCCTTATAAAATTAGACTTTATAAAGCAGCCAGGTTTACAGCTCATTGTTACATTTGTTTTTCTTGCAGGGAAGCAGGGACAGAGATAAATTGTCTGGGCCTGATGATGCTGGAGATGTCAGACTAAAAGACAGAGAAGTGAATATGACATCCTCTAAATTTGATCCGACTTATTTGAAGCAGGAAAGAAAAAATATGACTTTCAGTGAGTTCAAATGCAAAAACATCTACACCTAAGATCATCTAATATTTTTTTATTTATGTTAAACGATTAGTGAGAAGAAAATTTTCTTATTATCTCTAAACTTTGTTTTTGTGTTAGTTCCCTAAGGAAATCCCAGGGCCTTACAATTACAAGAATTCATTTCCCCTTTAATTTAGCCAAAGCCATTTACATTATGGGGGACGTTTTTTGTTTGTTTTTTAGTCTGATAAACATAATTTTACTTTCATGTTTTGTTTTGCTTTTGGACAGAAAAATATCTTTTGGGGTTGTTAGGTCTGCATAATTTAGTCATGGACTAAACTTATATAGTGGTTTATTTTCTCCTATTCTGGATTTAATATTGAAAATGTGTCTGGTAAATAAAAAGATTTCCAAACTCTGTATTAAGTCCTCCATCCTGTTATGTTAGTTTTATAGTTAAATGTATTAGTTAATATGGTGTACATTTTTTTAAGTTTGAAAGAATGCCCAATATTACATTCAAGGTGAAGCAACTAAATGTCTCGTTTTCTTTATCTTAATGTTATACAAAAATAAAATGAGCAGCCTTCATTTATTTGTTTTTACTTCTATTTTGCCAATGTTTGCTTTTTCTTTTATCTCTGTTAAATCTGGTCTTTACGCACTTAGGGTAAACTTTTCTTTTGTACTGTAAATATAGTATTTTTTAAAAGCAATTAAATTCTCTAAAATTGCATTTCTCCACCATAATTACTACTTTCTTTTTTAAAAAAAACATTCAAATAGGTATCCCCTTGTGGAATGATAACAGCAATGAACTAGTTTATACTGAGCTGGCTTGTGTAGGTACATTGAACATAGATTTGCAAGAACTTAGCGCAACAGCTCCAAGCTCTGAAGTTGGTCAGTGGGGAGAACAGTTTGTGCTTGAGTATCTGAGACAGCAGATGCGATCCAATCAAAACATTCATTCAGTGGAATGGGCCAACTCCGATGGGGAGAAAGGGTTGCCATATGACTTTATTGTAAAATATAGAACCAATGAGCCTGATAAGCTTCGTACAGTTTATGTAGAGGTAGGTGTATCAGTCCATGTTTGTAATAGCCCATGTTTGTAACAGTATAAAATGAGTAAAACAGAGTAGGGTTAAACCTGAAAAAAATAAACGCAACAAAACAGCGAATGTGTCGGCAGAAAGCCTTCATCAGCGAACAAAACAACAGAAAAAACGGTATAAGAATAAAAATAAGAAATAGCACCTAGCTGCGAAAGTAGTATCTGTCGGCAGCAAAAGAAATGTTGTAAAATGTTTGTAACAGACCATGCTACTTACGCATATGACGCGGATTTTTCACATGGCACTAATATTTGTTGTCACAGCACAGTTGTGTAGGCATTTGATGATAAAGAAGTAAAACACGAGAAAAGGGGAAAAAATCACTTTCTGATGATTAGGGCCATACACAAAAAAACAACACACAAGCTGGAAATTCAAGTTATTGCCTCGATTATTAACCTAAAAAGAATGTCTCATTTTTATAAAGACATTCGAAAGTTCTTAGACTTGTACTTTTACTCACAAGTCAAGTTATTTCAAATATTTATAGACAGTATTAGACAGTCCTTAAATTTTGTAGTGTTGAGGAGCCCCGCTAAAGCTGCTGATGGAGCATGCTTTTGAGCCTTTTACTTCATCTTTCTGCAATTGCCATGCAGTGAAAAATTTAATAAAAATTTACAAAAATATTTAAAATCAAAATTAAATTTGATAGTTTTTATTTTTTTATTTTTAATGCAAAATAATTTCATATTTTAAAAAAAAAAATTTTTTTTTTTGTAAACCCAGTTTTAATTTTTAAATTTTTTTTGCAGGTAAAAGCTACTGTTTGCTGGGATAAAGACATTTTCCCAATTTCTTCTAATCAGATTGAATTAGCATTCAACCAGAAGGATCAGTTCCAGATTTTGAGAGTTTATGGAGCTGGTAGTCTAAACTCAAAGCTGGTACTCCTAGAAAATGTAGCAGATCTTATGTGGAAACAACAAATTCATCTGTTCATGGTCATATAATTAATGCCTGTCACTGTGTGCAGTGTTTGAGAGTATCAATAATGAAGTCATGGACCAGTTTTTACTTTCTAAAAAAATATCTCAAGATGATCCCTCACATCTATTATTTCCCCAGAATAGACAAAATAACTATACAGGTTTTAAAAAAACAAAACAAAAATAGCAGTCTTTCTTGTAAATTCAGTTAAATCCAGGTTAGAGGCATTAGATACATTTAAAAAATCTTTATTTAAAATCCAAGCTGAATTTAGTGAACAATTTAAATTCTTAATAATTGAAAAAAGTGCAGACATTAAGGATTTTTTAAATAACATTGGCATGTGTTTAATTTTAATCTCAATAACAACTCTTTTATAATGTCCTCTGCTTTTTTTTTGTTTTTGTTTTTTTGAAGCCCTAATAATACTAATATAGATAAAACTTGAGGTCAATAAAACATGACTGGATTGTTCCAATGGCATACTCCCTACTTATATTTCTCCCTCTCCCATTAAATTTATTTTCTTAGACCCAGAAAGATATAACTTTCTTTGAAGAAATACCACGACACTGCTGAGGCAAGCTAAGGCAAACTTCTCCTTCCGACACACACCCACCCTCTCTTCCCCACCACTTGTCTCACAATATTACACCAGTAGTCCATGTGAGAGTTGTGATTTTAAACAATATAATCATTAGCCTTAATATATAAACACATTTATATATTTATCTGTTTCTAATATTCATAAATTTTATTTTCCATGTCAATTTTGCAAACAAAAGTTGTTTTTTGTCAAAATTTGAATGAACTGATTTTTGCCTTTAAAATATTCACACACACACCAAAAGACATTTAATTTATTACTGCAAGATATTGAATAATTATGCTATTTGAGTTTATCTTATAACCTTTACATTTGATTTCACCAAATGATTTCAACTCATCCTACAGTTAGCCAATTATGTTTAAATCTTTGCTTGTGATTTTATCAAAGGGTTGTAAAAGTTTTGCAGCAAAGACATTTTACTTTATTCTGTGTTATGTAAGCTCTATTTATTTATTACTAATCATTTTTTAATGTATACCAAATATTTATTTTAAAATTGTATGGCACTTTGTGTATTTTAGTTATTTTCAACAGCCAGTTCACTCTGTGCTTTAACTTTAATCAAATGGAAGTTTAAATTTTATTACAGTATTGATGTTGTCTCTAGTCATATTTATTTTAAAAAATAATTATTATTTTCTATCTTCAACTTTGTTTCAGCCACCTATTCATTTAATTTCTGTGAAATTTTAACCAATGCAATGAAGTCCACATTTCATAGCCCTGAGTTAAAATAGTAAATCCTTATACCAGTATATTCTTATTAACAAATATTTTTCTAGCTTAACCTTCTTAAAAAGCCAAATTAGCTTTGCCAAATTTTTACATCCAATTGGTGCAATTTTGTTTTTATATGGATGCTAGTTTGGAAATCAAAATGAATTTATACATGTATTCAATTTTGGATGTATAATGTATTGAATTTTTTACAAAATGTGTTTTAATTTTATAACCAATTTTACTTGTAGGTAAAGCTTTTTTGAATACTTTTTCTAAATATCAAACTGTACTATATTTTTACATCCAATTGGTGCAATTTTGTTTTTATATGGATGCTAGTTTGGAAATCAAAATGAATTTATACATGTAATCAATTTTGGATGTATAATGTATTGAATTTTTTACAAAATGTGTTTTAATTTTATAACCAATTTTACTTGTAGGTAAAGCTTTTTTGAATACTTTTTCTAAAAATCAAACTGTATTATATGCAATAAAAAAATTGTCCACATACTGTTTGTTTTGTTTAGAGCATAATCTATATCTCATCTTTCCTCTTTATACTTATTTTTGAGTTGGATGAAATAATTATCCAGTATGTTTAAAAAAAACAAAACAATTTAAAATATATTAGTAGCTTGTGTTAAGAATCAGTATTTCTGAAATAATTTTAAACAAATTAAAGTTTTTTTTTTTCAATATTGACTGAAGAAAATAGTCATGAATTGATAAGAATTTATTCTCTAAACATTAGTCATAATAATAATTGGAGCAAAAGACAGAAGATAAAAATGTTAATTAACAAAATAATTTACCGCTACTCTGTTTTAGTGCCTCTTTGGAAATCTAAACCAAAATCATAGTATTATAAATTTGACAAATTCTATAGCTTGAGGATGAACTTCCTCATTTAGCCCATTATGAGTCAGATTACATTTTTACCAAAGTAAAAAAGGTAAAATTGGCAGATTTTAATGAAGCAACTCGATTACAATTTTTCCAATATAACCACAAACACATTGGTTCAAAAATACATTTTATGGTATCAGAAGATAAGATAAAATTATTTTTTCATAAATACTCCACAAATATCAAGCCTTCAATCAAATGTCAATTATATTATATATCTGCCTTGAGTTGCCCATTTGACAACTGAATTTTCTCCCCTGGTTTAAAAGCTGGCATACCAAGATAAGGACAACTTGCGCACCTGAAAGCATCTCCAAGGTAGCACTGAAAAAAATGGAAATTAAAAAAAAGCATTAAAATTTTTGAATTAAAATTTTTTCAAATTAGTTTAAATATTTTTTGCATTCATCTGAAACTAAGAGACAATGGTGTAATTTTGAAGGAAATGTCTGTAGCAAATATATGAAGTCTGGGTAAGTTGTTTTGTAAGGTCAAACCTGAAAAAAGGAACGCAATAAAACAACGAGCTTGTCGGAAGGAAGCCTTCGTCAGCGAACATTCAACAGAAAAAACAATAAAATTTTTTAAATAGCACTAAGCTGAGAAGTAGTATCCAAGAGGGCAGTAAAAAGGGAAAGAAAAGAGGAGAAGTAAGTCCACTACCAAACTTTCAGCATAACTTTTTAAAAGTCCTTTATATTAACTTTGCTTTTGTTTGTGACTGACTGGCGAGCAAAATCTTCAGGCGGCCAATGGTCCCACTTCCTGTCAAGCTATCAGCTCAAATTTTGCACAAAGACTCATTGCCAATGACAACATAATCGATCAAATTTTACACCCAAAAATCCAAATGGAATTCCCTATAACTGCGTTATATGAGGTAATTTTAAAAAAATCGCAAGTGCGTTTGGTGTGTAATATTTTCTTTTTTTTTTTTTTCTGATATAGTTGGTGAAATTAATCTGCTGTATAAAAGCGTGTTGGTAATTAGAATATTTATATAGTTCAGGGCGTGAAAAAAGGTGTGGTTGCGAGCCTTGGGAAGGGGAGGAGCAATAATTGGGATTCTTATAAAGTGTGTTACTTGCATGCATGTTTTGTCAAATTTTTCTGCCCCACCGCCCATTGTTTGATATTACATTTTATAGAGGATTTATACAAACACCTTTGTTTTTAGTGGTTGTTTAACTTAAAAATAATTTCTGTTTTGGTTATAATTTTTAATAACTTTTACAAATTAAAAGTGCATTTTTCTGTAGTGCCAAGCCATTTTTAGCACTTTCTTGTTTGTCGATAATGACAAAATCCCATAATATAGGATTTCAGAGACCCTAGCATGTAAACATTTTCTGAAAGTACATTAAACAAGGTATCTTATGGTATGAAAAGAATTTGTTTTTATATTATGTAATGTTAATATTGACCTTGACCTTTACAGAGTGAGTGAAATTTTACTACTCAACTGCTGATTTCAATCCACTCCAATCTTACTATTTTGTTATATCTATCATTATATCAGTTGTTTTGTTTAGATATTAAAAGAAATATCCTTTCAGAATATGCCAAGTTATAGGTACTTAGTTTGAAAAATGTAATTTTGTTGAAATTTTTCATTCACTAATTCACTACCTTCACATTTCTGTCCTACAAAAAATACAAGTGGGAAACATGAAATGAGTTTAAAAAATGCTTTTCAATAAATCTATTCAATCCATTTTTTTAATTAATTAATAATCTCTTTAGGGTAAATGTTTAGGATCAAATCTTTGTCTTTTATGTTCAATCTCCACCCTTTCCCAAACAACTTTGTATGTTAAGATACAGCTAAGCTTGTCAATATCTGACTCTTATGTGGCCATCACAGGCAAAACTAATACTGTCATTACTAGAACATGGAATATCTCTGACATCATTGTTTTTATTTTAATCCATTGAAATAATCCAATAAAGAAATTCTGTGTTGATTTTGCAATCTAAAGGGGTACCCTCTCCAGCATCAGACATAATGGCATTTTATATTTTTTATATATAAATTTATAAATAAATATTTTTTAGCAAGTTACTACAAACTAATCACACAACATCCCTGATAAAAGCACATTAACACACAGAGAGAAAAGGAAATGGGGTGCAAAATCATTTCTATAGCGTAATTTACCCTTAACGAGTGTAGATTTAATTATTTACATTATATCTAATGGCGATTTTACTAGGGGCCGAGTATATCAGCCCTGACACCACAAAAAATGTATAAAAGCTGATCATAAGCCATAATGACAGTTCTATGGTTAAAATTATTTTTTAAATAAGGTTTTTACTGGACAAAAGCTGTATATAAAAATGTAATTATATCACATCAGTAACCCTTTTTGAGTCAACTTTATAAGTTAACTTTTGCACATCACTATAATGATTTTGATATGACTTGGGGGCCATCCATAAATGACAAGACGCTATTTTGGCAGATTTTTTACCCCTCCCAAATAGTCACAAATTTGTGGACTCTCTCCCCCTAGATGTGCGATGATGTCATTTGTGGATTACCACTTATTTATAACTTACATTTCCACATGCAGATGTTTTCAATGGTACTTCAGTCTGTTTTCCCTTTTCAAGTTCTTCAGCCAATCCACATGAACAGTTTTTGCATGCCTTTTTCTTTCCTGGACCAACTCCACAGTCAACTAAGGGCAAAAATAAACATAAGAATTTAGGATTTGAAATATAAAATAATTTTTTGTTTGAACTTTTGGCAGACATAAAACTATTTAAAAGTAAGTTGAAAATGAATAAAATAACAGCTTTTAAAATACTATTTGATTTATAAGAGAGATGTAAAAAAAATCATTCCGCTTTATGAAATAGGAACTTAAAAAAAAATAATTTTTTTGTCAAGAATTACATTTAAGGGAAGCAGGGTCTGGTTTTTTCAAATCCTTTTCGTCAAGTAAGTCATCTTCATTGACGAGGTCCACTTCATCATCCAGTAAATCAGTTGTATTCAGACTCCAAACTTTTGTCACATTCTCATCCACTTTGACTAAAACAAATGAAGACACAGGATAATCTCACAATTTAGTGTTTCTAATTATTTGAAAATGAAAGAGTGCATTTTATTGCCAATTTTACAAAAACAATCAGCTTATTTTATTATTTAGAGCATAATTTGATATTAAATGTCTTTGACATTACTGAATTCACTTAAAAAAACATCACGGGGATTATAGAGCATTATTAGATATTTAATAGGTTATGGCTGGAAGTGAGAAGCTAAGAATTTTTTAAAATACAGTCAAACCTTGGGTAATGAACTTAATCGGTTACTCGACTCTGATCTTAACCAGAAACGTTTGCTAACCGAAATAATGTCACATTGAAATCAATGTAAATTCAATTAATTTTTTTCTAACCTTAGAAATATATGGCATTTATGCATTTTAATGATCAAACCACCCTCAACTTGCTTAAACATCTCCAGCTTGGATAGTTTACTCAGTGCTTTGGCCAATGAATCACCTTGCAACTTCCTAGTACCTTTCCACAATTTATTTTCATGCTAACACTTCTCCAACCAGCTGAATTTTATTTCTCCAAATAGCAGTTTTTCTACTTTCTCTAGCACTTTAGACTTTGCTTCATTAACACAGTCAACTCCTTTTGTCACATCAGCTACCTTTACTTCCTATTTGTTTTTTACTGTACTGCTTGGAGATATCCGAAACATGAAGGAAATTATCATGTTTTCTTTACTTTCATACCAACACAGTTCGATTTAGTAACACTTTTTTTTAGGTTCCACTTAAGGCTAAATCAACAAAAATTACAAAGTTTACTGCAAACAGGGATAGCACTACTGAGCTGGTGGGATTACGTGTACAGGCGTATGCCTATGTTCGTAACCTAACTGTCAATTGTTAAACAAGGCCAAAATTTTCCACAAAACTTTATCCTTAAACGATTTGTTTGTTAAATAGGGTGTTCATTATCCAAGGTTCCATTGTATCGTGTAAATTGAGAATACTGTGACATAAAACAAAGCATACAAAACTAATGCTAGCTTTATAAGAATAACTCAGGTTTTGGGTAATGGAAAACCTTAACCTGTACACTACAACAGCTTTTATGTCAGTATACAAATTTTATTTTAAAATATTTTACTTTAAAAAAGCTTATCAAAATAATAAATTATCTTATTAAAGACATAAAAAATTGACAGATTTGTCTAGTTTGAAATCACCAAGCAATGTATGGGGACATCATGACCTTAGATTTCAGATACCATGGGATAGGATAAAGTAAAAAAAAAAAATGTTTTAATTCAACAGAAAAATTATTTAATTATTTATTTACAAAAAAAGTTATGCCCTTTTTAAAAAAATTAAAAGCTTATTATATAACTCTATATGTTCTGACAATTTACATACCAGGTTGGCTGGGCTTAAAAGATAATTTCAACTGGGATGATGACCCTATTTCATAACCCGGCTTCTGTGCCACAACTCTGTACAGAACTGCTTCATTATTGAACTCTGGCTTCTGTTTCAGCTCTAACTTTTCATCATCCTCTAAAGGAATTTCAACAGGCTGCAAATAATGAATTTCAATTTCATATGTTATTTTAAAATTATTGGTAATAATAACAATATTTTGAATTGTTATCAAATTAAAACAATTTCGCATAGAGAGGCATGAAATTATGAACAGTCACAAATATATCAAATAGCATTTACTTTGTTAATTACCTGAGAGACATTGACAAAACCTGTCACTTTTAAAATAGAGACAAGCTTATCTTTAGATTTGACACTGCTGTTTTCAACATTATTGGCAAATGCCAACTCTTGCATGAAGAGTTTTCCTTGAGGTTTGAGGATCCTGCACAGTTCTCCTAGAGCCTCAGTGGTGTGGCATGTGTGTACTGGGTTGACAAGCCCCGAAATCACAACATCATACGTTGATGACGGGTGGGAAGCTGGTGTAAATAAAATGGAAAAAATTGAGACAGTTATACTGGAAATAAACTGATTTTATTCCCCTCACAAAAGCTTCTCAAACAAACAAATATATATATATATATGTTTGTACCTATAAATAACCAAATGCATATATAGCACACACAAAATAAGTAGCCAAAAAATATGACTTAAAGTGATGATAGAACTTTATTTTTATAAAGCACTATGATTAATCACTGGTTTAAATTTTGTCATGTGGACAAGCGACCCAAGAGGGCATTTTTTTTGGTTTTTTAAAATTGACTTAACAGTCACCAGGGGTGCCACTTTTCCGGGCCATCCCGGAATTCCGGATTCGTGAGGCTAAATATTTTTCAGTTCCGGATTCGCTGTCAGTCACCATAAAAACTACTGACTATAGATCTATCACCTCCAAGCACATGCAAATCAACCATATTATTTTAGCACCGCTTTAACATACTTACATAATAATAGTCTATCAATGTGTTCCAGCTGTATTTTACCCTCATCACCTTTGTGTATTTGTTGTGATATGGTGGATGCCAATTCTTGCATTTGAGGAGACATCTGATCACCAGCCCATAACAAAAGTACTTTGGTGCCACTGACAAGATCAATTCCATCTAAACTTGGCATTGTCTTTGCTTTTGGTTTGCACTGCACAGAACTAGCTAAACTTGTGATGAACAATTAAAATGTAAGCACCAATTTGAAAAATGTTGTTTTTTCCTGTATGAAAATCAATTGATAAAATACCCTGTGCAAATGAAAAGGAAATAACATAAAGAATTTAGCACTGCTTCAGCCATAATGTAATTCAAGATTCAGTAAAAATAGTTATTTGATATAATGAAATTAAATATTAGACTATAACAAAATGCTGCAATGGGGGTGCAGACGAAACCCCCCTATTTGATTCCTTTGAATTTGAACAGTGAGTAAGAAATCTTGACAACTTTTTACTTTCAAGACATTAATTATCCCTACTTTTCTACAAAAGCACATAGAAAGATTTTAAAATTCCAAAATGAATATATTTTAAGCAGTTGATCTAAAATGAAACACAATCTAAAAGTAGCAAAACAACTTAATTAAATAGTTCCAAAACGAAGTGCCATTTAAGTTTAAGCCATATAATAAAGTTAGTTAAATTTTTGTAGCAGTATGAGTATGGTACTTAAAGGTTTCATTTACATTACCTGTTTAAAAAAATATATTGGGTTATTTGCCTCAGAAGACTTACAGAAAAGTCTAGTGGAGTGATATTACTGATATCTATCTGTGGTAAGTAGTGTTAGTTGGATCAGTCAAATCAGTGTTCCACAAAAATAGTGGTCTATGGTCACTATGATGGACTGGCCACAATAATAATGTTGGCAAAATGATTAATAAAAATAATAAATAATGAATATTTATTATAATTATGGTTAAATAAATATAATTTATAATTATTAAATCATAAATCTAGCACCGGTCCTGTTGCAATTTCAAAATATGTCCACTGGCCTGTTACTGAAGCACCGAGTGAGATAAGTAGATGTAATTATCATAGTAATAGTATTCACAGTCATACTGAGTCATAGTCAATGACAATGATAGTATAAGTCAGTCAGAATTGAATCGTCATCGTCATGTCATAAGTTAGATATTTTAGATGGCATGATGATAATAATAATAATAAAATAAATACTATTAAGTTTTTAATTTTGTATTTCTACAATGAATCAAGCATACTTAACAATTTAAATAGTAATGAGTACTAAGACTAAGATGACTGGGTTTTAGTCCTAAGTTTGCCTCTACTAACTTTTACGTTTTTTTTTTATAGAAACATGAAGTTCGAGACTTACAATTACCGTAAGTGACAATCGAAGAAGTCTTTTGTTTACTAAGTTCTAAAAATATATTTACCGGTGACAACGGAGTTTTAATAGTACGTTATTTTTTATCAAACAGGATAAGCATTTGACTTAAAACACTTTTTATTTTTAAATAAAAAGCATTAAAAAATGGGTAATCCCATGCAGGAACTTCTGCAAAAATTAAATACTTATTTATCCTCTATAATTATTTTAATCTTAATTGTAGCCTTATTATATAATTGCAAAACTAATGATTAAATAATTCTTTTAAAAATTCATTCTGACATTCTGTAATTATAATATAATCAAGTAGAAAATATTTAAAATTTTCTTACAGTGCATAACGCAAAGAAAGTCTGTGCAGAAGTGTAGGAAAGCTCATTCCTGCCAAAGATAATCAGAGACTGGAACAAGCTTCCAAAGGCCAGTTCGACAACACTTGACACATTTGCCTCTATTGCCAAAAAAAAAAATGCACTCTTGTGTTGCTTGTTCACATGACAAAATTGAAACCAGTAATTCAGTGATTAATCATAGTGCTTTACGCCATTGTAACCAGTTCATGATATCCTCTCTGAGTAGCCCTTGCAACCAGTGAAATATCCTCTTCAATACCAGACACAGAAACATTGCAAAGCCCCTCTACATACATAGTAGCCAAAATGATCAATAAATTGATCGTTGGCCCTTAATATATAGAAGAAGAAAGCACTATGTACATTATGATTAGCTAAAGGATTTGAATTAAATGTATTATAGGAAACGTATAGGAATATATGCAGATCAGCATATAACGAAATTAGAAAAATCAGCACCATTAGACACCTCCTCTCCTTTGATGCCACAAAAACTCTCGTCTCTTCACTCATTCTTTCAAAATTTGACTACTGTAACATTCTTCTCTCAGGCATTCCTCAACACCACATAGAAAAACTTCAGAAGGCACAGAACTCAGCATGCAGACTCATTTTTAAATCAAAGAAACATGACCACATTCAACCACACATGCGGCAACTCCACTGGCTTCCAATATCCTCTCGCATCAAATACAAGTCTGCCAATCTTTGCTTCAACTCGTTCACTGACCCTCACTTTCCTGTCTATCTCTCTGAACTGTTGCTTCCTTACATCCCCACAAGACAACTACGTTCTTCCATTGACAGTAGAACCCTCTCAATCCCAAGAACTAAAACTAAGACCATCGGTGAACGCTCCTTCTGCTTCCATGGGCCCACGTTCTGGAACCAGCTCCCCTTCCATATACGTCATAGTGAAACCTCGTCCATTTTCAAAAAGTCCCTTAAAACTCATCTGTTTAGTTCCGCCTATGACCTGTGATGCACCCTCCTTGCCCTACCTCATTTTCTGTTTCGGGTTGATCCTGAAGTGTCAAAGTGTCCTCGTTTTATAGCCATTTTCATTATTTCTATAGAATAGTAGTTACTATCCTAGTGTCTCATTTGTATTTACTTAGTTTACATGTTTTAATAATTGTAAATATGTTAAATATGCAATAAGAAATTAAATTTTATTTGTTTTTTTTGGGGGTGTAAACTTGTCTTTGAAAAAATTGATACCCATCTTTAAATTATCATCAAACGAAGAACTATTTACTTTTTAAAATAAACAATGCTTGCAAAGGCAAGTTAAAGTGATTTAACTCTTTACCTAGTCATATGATAATATGGGATCAGGCTTAGGTAGAAGGAAATGTGTGAAACAAGGTATGATAAAAAAGGAAAAAAGAATGCAACAAAACAATGAAAGTGTCGACCAGAAGCCTTCTTCAGTGAATAAATAAAGACTAACACAAATATCAAATTTGTAACTTAGTTGAAATGTTGTTTCCAAGATATTGTTATCGAAAGGACGGCAAGAAGAATGTAGTAGACCAGGGGTGGGCAAACTTTTTGTGCGGAGGGCAACATTGACAAATGTAAAGCTATTGGGGGGCCACGTGTGTATTATGTACAATTTTTACATGTCCATAAACAATTCTCTATATTAAAATCGGTAAATTTGCATTTTAGCATTACTTGATAAAAGTCGAGGACTGTTAAAAAAATAGAAAATTAGAAAGCAATTTCATCAAAAATGTTAAAACAATCATAACGGTACAAGAAATTCTGTAAAAGTAAAAGTCATCAAAATAACTTTAAAATAAAGTAATTTTTTTATTTCTAAATGCCTTTGATGGGCTGCTTAATGTCAGTTGCAGGGCCGCATGCGTAGTTTTCCCACCCCTGTAGTAGACCATAAGTAGGTAAGAAAATTAATATAGGCAAAGAGAGTAACACAGTGGTTGATAAAAAGGAGGGGGTAGAGAAAAGATCTAACATGTGAAAGAGAACATGACATAACCATATGCAATAGAATTTGATGAAGGTCTATTTTCATGCCATCGAAGTTAATTTTCCTCTTGAATAATCTGACAACACAATGGTTCACCAAAATGCCTTGCTACAAACCAATTTTAAAAAGCAACAAAACCTCAAACTCAAAGACTATCTGAAAAATTTATGTGTAATGTTTTTACACTAATTTCAATCTAAAATCTAAATGGATCAATAAAAGAATCGTATGTTATTTGGCTCGGAGACAAACAGTAAATAGAGAATATGAAGAAAAATAATTTTCAAGTGAATTAATTCATAGGTATCTAACTGCTTAATACAAAGTGAATGACTGTACCTGATATTGATATGGACAAGATTCATTTGTTCATACCATGTTGACACAGAAGACTGAATAAAGAACCTTTGATTGGGAAAACAATATGTCAATGAGTCAGGAGAGAGACTGATTTTGATTTATTTTGAGGTTGCAGATAGTTTTAATTTTTAAAGTTATTTGCAGTATAAGAATTGTCAAGCACAAAATGATAGAGAGAGAAATAGAAACATTAACTAGATATTTTTCCTTAAGAAATGTATTTAAAAAAAAAAAAATTACACTTACACACAACTTTTCTACCAATGATTTCCTATGTATCTGTATAGTTACCAAAGATAATTCAAGTGTCAGCAAATTTATCGCAAACTGTAATTTATAAGTTAAATATAAATACATTTGTATATATAATAATATATATAAATATACAGTTGATTATTAAAGCTTGCACATATCATACTTTTTCTAACATTCTCCCATATGGTATGTTCAAACTTAAAAGGAAAACATTTACAAAACAACAAATGTATTTAATAAAATTCCTCTTCAACAGACAAATTTAGGACCAAAAAAGACAAAAAAGCAGTGCCGGTATTAAGTTATATCTTTCAACTGTGGTGCAACTATGGCTGCTGCCAACCGAGGTGGGACAAGGTTTTTTACCACCTCCTTTCAATGAAAAAAGCTCAGCAGTTGGCCAAAAATGCTGCCCCTCAATATAAAGAAAAAAGTACCACCAGTGGCAGACCATACCCTCTACAATCCCCTCCCTATGCCACTGATTATCATCTACCAGTACTTTGAGCTTTAATAAAATTTTTGTTAAATATGATGGCTAAGCAGAGAAAAAATGGTGCCTCATCGAAGACTAAAAACTGAACAGAATTAGTGTGGAAAGGGGTTTGGGGAGGAGCTTGAGTTAATTTTTTATAAATTCTAATGCATTTTGGGGGATACCGAAATTTCTTTTTTCATCATAAAAATTATACTCTGCATCTTATTTATTTAAAAAAAATGCCCCTCCCCCCTCAGTCACATTTATAAAAGAGGAGCCAGCCTGTGGAGCTAACAGCTGACTCCTTCCTACGATAGGGATATAGGCACATTTACAATAATTTAGGATAATTTAAGACCACCCATTAGACTACCCCCACTTTGCAAGGTTTTTGATATGGCTCCCTTTGTAGGCTGTGCCCTAGTGCCTAAACAAATGAAGAGTGGCATTAAAAAACTCTTTGATATAATGACTATCAATTATCAAAGTCTTTTGTTTCAAATTTTTCTGTTGTTTAGTCAAATTGGGGGTGGTGGTGGTGTTGTATGTGCATGAGTCAATGAACTCATTTGTTGTCGATTTTCAAGCTTTCATGTAACCAAATCTTTTTGTTTTCTCATCGCTCCTGTCATCACAACCAACAGTCACACAAACATCGTACTTTGATAATGAGCATCCCAGGAAAACTATTTGGTGTGTGTTATTTCCCTTACTTCTTTCTCTTCTCCCCTTGTATAAGTATTTAGACTTCTTTTAATTTTAAGATGTTATCAGTTAAAAATAAGGATTATTTGTACTTTGCGCGGCCCATAAAAGGTGCATTTAGGTAAATCTGGCACTGCTAGAAAGATATTACTATGTGAAATATTAAAAATAAAAGGAAATTAAAACGAGTGTTATTCTATAGACTGGTAAATGGATGAAAATCTGTTTTCTCAGGCCTCACACCATACAACTGTAATAGAAATTATTCAAATGTAAATTTAAAATATAAGGGCTTAATCAGGTGCAGTTTTTTTACACTGGGTCCGGGTATTTTGCGAAAATTAACAGTAGGTCCAAGTATTACAAAAAAGAGTTAACATCTAATTTTTGCAAAACATAGGCCTACAGACAGTCATACACCCTACCTGCCAGCATGTAAATAATAGGCATACAGAAAGTCCTACACACTACCCACCACCATTTAAACAATAGTCCTAAAGACAGTCCTACACATAACCTTGGCTCTTTATTGATTAATATAATAGTTGCCTCTGAAAGAATTCAACTCTTTTACCTGAGTTCAACTTTCACGCATGACGCTCGCTGGTTGACAGCATTTTTTCCCCACTCAACACTATTAATATGATACAATATAATACATGTTGAGTAGGGGAAGAGCCAGTGGTGAAAAGGAAGCATCCAAACCAGAATCAAAATATATACAAGAGATTATTTAATCTTAATAAATTTTAATTTAAAAAACATTAAAAAGGTATAAAATAATTCAGTTAGATAAATTTGGTTGGCTTTAGAATTTACTTTTATTACTCATGATTATACCAAAAGCAGGCTAATGCAAAGAAATGTCGCCATGACGTCTTGTGTGTGTTTTTGATAAGCTTCTGTTTTAGATTCACTCCCTTTGTTTTTTGTTTTTTTTGTTACTAGTGTTAAATTTTCCTTCATATGACCATGGCATGTTTTAAATTAAATTTTTAATGCACCATCTCTTTGCATTTACCCACATTTATATCAAATAAATGATCATAGGATCACTTACACGGATATATGTGGGATTTCGGTAAAGACAACTGATTTTCTCGTCAAGAAACTTCTTTCTTTTTGACCTAGGGCTTGTACCGGGGTACATAACATATGCAGAGTACATAGTTACAAGCATATTTTAAAGCAACATGTGTCTCTGAATGTGTTTAATTAAGATTACGAACCACATTTTTTCAATTTAACAAAAATCATATTTATTACTTTTAAAATATGAGTAAGTTATATATATTAACGTAGTGTACAATTTTTGCAAGTCCTTTAACTTTAGCAGTTGTAATGTAAAAAATAAAAGGTAATACTAAATACCAAAGACCAAATAAATATTTATTCCTGCACTAGGCCACAAATTCATATCTTTTTATAATCCATTTTAAACAATGTCTATCTAATTCTGAAAATTTCTAACTTATATGTGGGAAGTATTAACATCCTATTTACTAATTTAGGAACCTTTCATTTTAGGAATAAGATTTTGAAGGGCCTTTTAATTTTAAGCCTTATTTGCAGCTGTTGACAAGGGTGGTACGTGGTAGTAAGTGTGTGATTGTAATCTGATGAGCTCAACAAAAAAATCATTAACATGTGCTTACAATATTATATTGTTTAAAACAAAAGCAACTAGCTGATAGCTGCATTATTAAAATTTTTAAATACTTCTTAGGCAAAGGAATTAAGATTTGACTGTAAATTTACACATTCACATTGATACATAATTTAAATGAGGCCAATCCTTCTAGCTCTCGCCCATCACAGATTAATCAATTAGACTAGACACTAACGATTCGTGTCAATATAACAATATATGTTTAGCTTTAATAATAATTTTACATAATACACAAGTAAATGTTTTGGCACATGCCTTCTTCTTCTATATCTTAAGGGCCCACGATCAATTTATTGATCATTTTGGCTCCTATGCATGTAGATGGGATTTGCAATGTTTCTGTTCCTGGTGTTGATGAGGAAATTTCACTGATTTCCCGTGCCACTTTGTGTGGGAATCATGCACTGGGGGTTTGAATGCTTGAGGCAATAGACACAAATGTGTCTAGTGTTGCCGCCTCAACCGTTCCTTTTGAAAGCTTGTTCCAGTCCCTGATTGTCTTGGCAGGAATGACATCAGTATAACAACAAAAAATATAAATAGTATAAATTAAATTTACATAATATATATATAAATGTAGGCCCTTTCCTACCTAAAAAAGAGAAAAAAGAAAAGAATAGGAATATATTGTTATATTGACAAAAATTGTTCGTGTCTAATTAATTAATCTATTTTAAAGCTTTATCGCAGTCCAACACTTTTATAATTAGCAGATCACACAAGAACATCTCATAGCACTGATTCAGTGACTGAATGGCAAACAATAATTATCTGTTGAAATCTGAAACTGGTTGATCAGACATACAGAATTTGTTCATAATTCTTTTACGCTCATCATAAAAGGAGAGCAGAGATCTTAAAGTTAGACTTAAGAACAAATCAAATTATTTCTGGAGCATTATTTAATTTATTCCTTGACTGTTCTCTACAACATGTTTTTATGAACCAGAACTGAAATTTTAGCTGTGAGGGCAAGGGTACAATAGAAGTAAAGATAATGAGAGTTCATTATGAAAATATCACCAGTTTTAAAATTATATATTTTATTAATCTTTTTATGTTCTTGTGGGGAATAATTTTTTGTCTAGTGTGAGGTGCCATGCTTGAATATTTTCTACAATGATTGAACAATTTTTTAAAAGAATAATACTTCCTAAAAATGTCAATTTATACATGTCTAATTATTGATACTTACTGTAACTCAAGTGCATTTTGTTTAGACTTGCAACAATGATGAAATTCAAAAGATGGATCACTTGGTGCAGAGAGATTTCTAGGAATCCTACAAAGGCTGTATTATGGAAGCCACCCATTGGCAATATCAGATCACTTTTTAGTAGAAGTGGAAAATGGGTAAAATATTAAATACAGTATAATTCAAAATAAATCAAGATTATTATAAATGTTACAGTTTTTTTTTTCATTGGCCTTTAGATGCATTTTTATTGGATGGTTTGTGATGTTATATTGGAAGGGGGGGTCTAACTTTTTGTGATGATTGAGGGGGGGTGTGTGGCAAAATTTGCGTGATGTCACTTATGGATGGACCCATTGTGCTTTGAATCATCCCTAGGTCTAATGTAAAAGTAAGGCTTTATGTTACACCAAGCTATTAACCACAAGATTAATTAGTATCAAATTGTATGAGATGACCATAACTTGTACCTCCTTTTGGCATTTTTGAATGGTTTTTATTTATTGATAGACATTTTATGCCTTTATATAAAAAAAAACCAATGTTTAAATAGAAATATTAAAATGAGACTATATGTTGTACTGTTGATATTGATTTTTATGGATGGCATTAAATGGCATTCTTTTTTATTCTTTGTTTTGAAATCATTAAAGAGAACCAATGACATTATCAAGCAATACTTGATCCATTACAGGACCCACAACTTTCACCAGAAACTAGATTGAAAATTGAAGAACACTGGAAGCCTATAATACAACAACATGACAAACTACAATCAGAATTAACAAACTCTTTACAAACTGTAAGCATTAGATATGGTCAATTGTTGTTGTTTTTTTAATACATTTATTTTCTATAGCTTTGTGTTCCCATATGTTTTTTCTGGCTATACATTGTTATGCAAATGATTTAAATCATAAATTTCATTATGTTGGCAAGTGTTCACAAAGATGGTCAAATTTGATTATTAATCAAATACTAATTAACACTTTTGCTGTTTTAATAAATGGATCTTACAGGACAAATAGTATTGTAGATCAATGAAAGGACTGGTATCTACAAAAAAAAACAAAAAAAAACATATTTTCTTGGTTGATTGGAGTATTTGAGTTTTTCTAACATACTTTCTAAACAAGTGTCTGAATTAATGTCCTGCTGAGATACAGACATAAAAAAGCACTTAGAAAAAAAAATTACTGTACAGAGCCAGCGAGTTACTGTAACCAGCCAGCAAGTTACTGTACAGAGCCAACAAGTTACTGTACAGAACCATTAAAATCACAGAAACGAGTATTTATTGCAAAAATAAAATTGTTTATGCTGTAAATCAACTAATTCTTATTTATGTTATTTAGGCTGACAATGAAAAGTGTTATGTACTCTCCATGTTCCCATATCCAAGTGGAAATCTTCATTTAGGCCATGTTCGTGTTTACACAATCAGTGATGTCATGGCTAGGTACCATCGTTTGCAAGGGAAAATGGTTGGTTTATATAATTAGTTTGACATTTCTTTAACATTACTATATTAATGATCATTACAATAGGTCTGTTAAGATGATCCAGCACATTCAAAACCATTGAAGAAAAGATTGAATTATAAAGAATAATCACTTTCAACCTGGTTATTTCTTATTACTTATTTATATTTGATGATAGCCATAATAATAATATATTAAATTAAAGGTATTGTATACATATTTTTCAAAATACTTTGCTTAGAGATTATTATTTGTTGACTCAACAATCTGTGGGATTTTGAACATGTCTAAGCATTCAAAAGTTTAAAAAATCATTTAAACTTAGGTTATTCATCCAATGGGATGGGATGCTTTTGGTTTGCCAGCAGAAAATGCGGCAATGGAAAGAGGAATTCACCCTAAGGAATGGACATATAGGTACTTAAATTAATTTAGTAGCTTTAATGTCAAATGAGGCTAAATTTCCTACATTTTACATCAGTATTTCATCAAAGTATTTAAAAGGAATCGCTGTTCTTACTTTTTTAATTCACACTTTGTCTCTGATTACATAAAAAAAACAATATAGCAGACATATTATGCAGGATGTTTAAAAATAATGGATTTCTTCTGTTTTAGTAAATAATTATATAAAGCAACATAATTTTCAGGATTTCTCATGCCTCTTAAGCTCCATTGACCAATCAATAGAAGGGGTCATTCGCAAATTACGTCACGGTCAGGGGGGAGGGTGGGTCAAGAATTTGTGACACTTTGTGACCGGGGGTGGGGGGGGTGTGAAAAATTTGTGATGTCACGTTTTTTTTCTAAAAATCTCAAATTATTTAATTTTGAAAAAAATCCTTATTTAATTAATTTGAAAAACATTAATTTGAGGTAAAAATAGCCTCAAGTATTATATATACTATGAAACTCAGTTTTCTAATAATACTACATCTTAATCTATTATGGGAAAATGTTAAAGAATAATATAAAATCTTAGTTTAGTTATGAACATTTTATTGGGGGGGGGGGGGGGTGGGGGTGTTTAAAGAATTTTTGACACTTCTTCGGGGGGTCATTTTTAGCGTGACATAATTTATGAATTACCATTAACATGACATGACAGATTATTGGAATTTCATCTATAAAACATTTTATGAACAAATTGATTCAATTTAATTTTATGCATTCTTTATTTTATTTTTAGCAACATCAAGAGAATGAAGCAGCAGTTAGAAGATCTAAGTCTCAGTTTTGACTGGAACAGGGTGAATTTCTTTATGTTAAACATAAGTTTAGGATTAGTTGGAGGGGGGCCATTCAATATACAATAAAATAGCCAAAAGTTATTTCAGGCATAATGTTTTCCACGTTATTTCATACATTTTAGCTAAACAGTCCTAAAACTGCCAATTAGATAGCTGTATCAGCTGTAAAACAGCAAATTAGACAGCTGCACCAACTTTAAAAACAGTGAATTAGATAGCTGTACCAATTGCTTTATGCATACAGATTATTTTAGTTTTTTAAAATAATTTTAACTAGGTATTCATGCTACAATTTTGGTATTAAAAGCTGTTCGACAATATTAAATTTAATAACTATAACTGCAATATAACTTAGATGGATTTTAAATTTAATTTGAAGTATTATTTTCATTTTACTGGGAACAGAGTTCAGAGCCGTTCTTAGGAATTTGGGGGCCCTAAGCACGGAGCGAAGGTTGGGGGCCCCGGAAGGGGGGTGGTCTGATCGCTATTTATACTTTCGCATTCCCACGCCCAAGCCCCCAATTTCCTGTCTGCTCCCCCCTGCTGCTTCCCTTCCCCTGCCTCCGAATTCAACTCAGAATGATAAATTTCAGGATGAGGAAGGTAACGTGAATGACACAGACGGCTGCAGTGCCAGTTTAAAAAAAAAAACGGGGGATCAAAGGTGCCTCACGGGGCCTCCTCACGTTTGGGGCCTTACGCGGATGCGTAGTCAGCGTATGCCTAAAAACGGGCCTGCAGAGTTCGCCTAAAAACGGGCCTGCAGAGTTCATAACATCTAACAGATAATATAAAAATCATTTTTTTTTAAATATAGCTTCAGGCTTTTGAAAGAAAACTTATTTCTTTGACTGGAAAGTTTATTTTATTGACCTTTTCTCTTCAGGAATTCGCAACCTGCGACCCATCTTACTACAAATGGACCCAGTACTTATTCCTGAAAATGTTTGAGGCTGGGCTAGCTTTTCAAAAAAAGGTAAAAAATAAGTCTTCTGCTTTTATCATTGAAAATGTTGAGCTGTAAAATCATTTAAACCGTTGTGCTGTTAAAGCTTAAATTTTCTATCTGCAGTATGTGACATTCAAAAATTAAAATGCTTCTGTCACATATTGATTCCTGAGTGCAGTTTTGAAGGCTTGTATAATGGGAGAGAATTCCATAGTTTAGGGGCATAGAAAGATAAAGATCGTTCACTGTATGTTTTAGTGCATGTCTTGGGAACAGAAAGAATACGTGTGTCTGCGAAGGAACAAAGCTGTCCAGGGGTTAATAGACAGAAAGAAGTTCAGTAAGATTAATGAGATTACATTTAGTGGCACCACCCCTCACCTGTCATTTCTGTGTGCTCCTTGTGTCCTAAAATGTGTCACATACTGGTATACAAGATTTTAGCTCAGGAAATATCAATTGATTATTGTCTAAAACTGAAACCTTCAATTTGTGTTTATCTCTAGCTTATTTTTAAAAAATCAAGTTATGAGCCAGCCTTTATGGTTGAACTGCTTGTATTGTTGTTGTATTAAATGCTGAGAGAATTCTAAGCATCCATATTTAAAACTGATTTGCTTCATTGTGAGCAACATTTAATTTATTGAAAAGGGTTTAGTAAACTGGGATCCTGTTGACAAGACAGTTTTAGCCAATGAGCAGATAGATGGCAGTGGATGCTCCTGGAGATCTGGAGCTAAAGTGGAGAAGAAATACCTTACCCAGTGGTATCTGAGAGACACAGTGTTCTCAGAGGTAAGCAGATGAATGTTGGTTTATCTTGTGAGATGGCTACAGCTTCTCAAAGGGTTTAGTGTCCATAACAAAGCACAGTTGAAGAACTTAGTTCTAGAAGTGCTTGAGTCACAAAATACACATTTTGAGATAATCAAGTTCAAATATTCTTTTCAAATGTGATCATTTTCATATTTTGTCTTTTTTAATGAAGGGTCTTAGGCACATTTTTAATGTGTTCAAATTTCTGCAGTACACTTGGCTGAACCTGATAAGAAAAGGTCACAGTTTAGATTGATTTTTAAAAAAAATGTGACTTAAGTTCTTTTACCTCTAGGGTCTTCAATTATTACCTTCATGACATTTTAATCATGCAATTTCGAAATGATTTATTACATGCTAAGTGGCTCTTAGTCTGGCTTTTTTGGAAACAATTATGTAAAACCTCTTTAGGAGTGTGCTGATGTCTGATTGTGTAAACACATATAGTGCATTTTAGGTTTAATACTAAAAGAGGGCATAATCAAAGTCATCTGGTATGTGTGCAACAAGGAAATAAATATTTTGCATTCATCTTAAAACATAATTATTTTCTTGTATACAAATATATATGATATCATTTATGCATGTGCCAATTATGTCCTGTATTCTTCTGTCATCATGGCCAGGCTGGTGGTTGAGGCTGCACCCTAGGAGCACCACCTCAGTCTATTGGCTGCTTCTGTGGGAGCTGTTTGCAGGATCATGTTTTGATTCTAAAGCTCTTCCTCCTCTATTGTTCTGGTCATGGTTTCTTTGAACTTGCTGGCATTATAAAAACATGACCAGTGCATCTCCAGTGATGTGCATGTAGAGTTTCTGCATTGGTTGTCACTATTAATTGTGTCTCAGTTTTTCATTGGAGGTCGTATTTGACTAGAATATTCTATGGATCATTTATAGTCATTTGGTCTAGAAAACTTGCAGCTGTCATTCTGGTTTGCAGTGGTCTTCCATCACTCTGATCCATAGAAAAAACTCAAAACTTTACTTGTATATATTCTTGTATTAGAGTTGTTGCCCCGGATGCCTGATCTTCACATGGAAGTCAACACTCTAAATGCCTGATTTACTTGACTCATCTTTGAACCCCTTGTCACAACCAGCATCTGTTGTGACCTTGCAGTCAAAGGCTTTAAGTCTACCTTAGCATCCATTTATTTCTTGTCTGTTTCCTTGTTTTGCTAGGAGCATGAGCCATGAGCATGTGTTGCTACTGAGAACCGAATCAATGAGAAAGCTGGCAACTTTGAACAAAAGTGGCCAGTGTGGGAAAACTCTCTATTTAAAGTTCTTAGAGTGATTGATAAGACGAATCAGTTTTTGTTGAATGTGAAACTTTGTGTAAGTTTCTTGCGTCTGGTCTAGAGTTTGCTGTAGGATAATTGTTGTTATGCACGAACAAGTTGGCGTGTTCCTGTCTGAGTATGATCTCAACTGATTATTTCTGTAGACTAAATTAGACTAAGCAAGTGCATTCCTTTTTGTAACAGTCATTGCTTCAAGGCTTAGAAGAAGTTGATCCTGAATTATGGCGTGACATCATCTTAGTTCAGAGAAACTGGATTTCCGAAATCAAAGGACATAGGATAGACCTCAAGCTAAAGTATAAGGTTTGTGTATATTCTTTAGATTGAATTTATAATGAGAGGATAGAAACATTTAATAATTTTTGTTAGACCAAGTAATGAACTAAATTATACTCATCCATATACTTATTCATAGTTGTGCTTTTTTAAAATGTATACCGGAAGATGTTTTATTTTAACTCAGAAATTTTCATAAGAAATTTTCATGTCTATTTTTAAAGCTTGGTAAATCTTATTTCAGTCTCAAGACGCTAAAGAGCTGCCGCTATCATTTTACACTGAACATTTGGATCTTATCTATGGTGTGTCTCACGTTTGTGTTAAACCAACACATCATTTATGTGTGGAATTTGATATGAAGGATATTGGTGAGTAGTTTTTCAGTCTTACCATGGCTTAATTTTTATCAACATTGTAATTTAAGCCAACAAAATGTTAAAAGTGCAAATAAAATATCTAAAAAAGCATTATTATTTATCTAACTTCCCTTTACATAAATTTTGAACATTAAGTAAACATAACTTTTTTACTCCGTTCCAATAGATGCTGTACTGCCCATTTATGCTGTTCATCCTCTGACTGGTCAACACCTCAAGTTGGTTGTAGCGAAAGAAGAGAATATGTTCATGAACAGGGATGTCATGTTAGGTAATTTTACTCAATATTAACCCTCTTGAGACATCTGGGCCGAAGCTGGGCCAAAGATCCGCCCAATGTCAAATGGCAAATGTGATGAATGGCTGATCCATCAGCCCGATAATTCAAGCCTCAAGATTGGCTGGTTGGTCTTTGTACCAACTAATCAGATTGCTTCTTGCACTTCTTGCTCATTTTGCCATTATAAGATAAGATAAGATTCTTTCATTGATCCAAACAAATGGAAATGATTTTTGATTGCATTGTACATTTTCAGCACATAAATAAAACAATTTGAACACAAGATATCTACATTAAATTATTTAACTAGTGAAAAGAAAGCCATTCAGTGAATTCTCGTAGCCATATCAGGGACTTATTAGTTCTCATTAAGATTTGTGACTTCAGGGGAGCACGCTGGTAAATTCGTACAGATTGGGGAACAAAAGAATTTTTATATCTTTCAGTCCTTACCCTGAGAGAAAGAATTTGTCCCGGACGGGTCGATCCTAAGTATCTTTGATGAAGAGGGTGGGATATATCATCGAAAATTTTTTAGTTTTATAATAACATCTTTCTTCAAATAGTTCTTCAATCGAAGGATGTTTAGTTTGTGTTATGTTCCTAGCTTTCTTGATTAGTCTGTTTATTCAGTGTTTAATATCAGATGATGAATTCCCACAACAGCTGGTAACACTGAAATTAAGTAGGCTTTCACTTGTTGCACTGTAGAATAAGTTAACGACTTGTTTTGTTTACGCCAAAATTGTACAGTTTTTTGAGTTAGAACAGTCTTTGGTTGAATTTCTTACACAGCATTTGGCCGTGCTCATGCCATGTTAGCTTATTATTAATGGTAACACCTTATATGCCTCTACTTTCTCTACACTTTGATTTTTTATGTTGAGATCTTTAATCTGGTGTTTCCCCCTCCTGAAATCAGCAACCATTTCTTTTGTATTTGAGACTTTCAGCTGGAGAAAATTTTCATCGCACCAATTGATAAAGCTTGGAGGTTTAGATCAATATTTTATGCTGTTCTGTCATTTTATAACAATTTTTGTGTGTACCTAGTGACCCTTAAAAATGCCTATAAATATGTGACCTTAAAATATTTGAGACGGCATAAGCAGCCCCAGGGAATATTTTATGTAGCTTTTCACACTGCATCTCATTCAAATAATGGTTAGGACTTACTTAAGCTCCAAAAATCATAAAATTTAACAAAATTCTGCAAGTAGGACATGTTTACTCTAAGTTTATAATAAAAAAATTGCATGGATAAATTATGCAAATCAGGATTTCGCGTTTGCATAAGTGTTGAGATTTCTGTTAGATTAATAAAGTCGTATTAGTTCATTCAATTCCCCTCAAGAATATATATTGTTTTATATTTGTAAAATATCTAGTTTATTTATTTATTTTCTTTTGCAATATGAGGGCCGAGTTTTAAAAAAAGGGCACTTCTTCTTTGCACAGACACTCTGAAAGGCCCAGTCTCAAAAAGTCTCTTTAAAGCCAGATAGATTTTAAAGCTTGAACAAGTCACTTAGCACTATAGCATTGGTAAGACATTTATTTATTTGTTTTGTCCTCCTCTTTTTCTTAAAAACGATTGATTTATTTTTACCAAATGTTAAAAAATATGGTGTCTGTTCCAAAATGTATTCCACAGCCATCCCATGCATTAGTGACAGTGACAGAGAAGCAGCAGAGAGACTCAATATTCCTTATGTTCAAGTCCTGGATGACACACAGAACACACTCATAAATTCAGATGAGGTAAACTAAATGTGGCAGTTTACGTGTCTGCCCTGTGTAACTCAACTTTATCCACAGATGACACCTATACAAACATATTGTTGGTACTCAGTAAAAGAATACAAAATTCAAAAAAATTATAAAAATATTACGGTTATGTTTTAGATCTATAGAGAAATTTTCAAATTTAATAAAATTAAACTAAAATCAACTATCTAGATTAAGATCTATTTTATCAATAAATTTGTAAAGTGCTATTCCTTTTTAATTTTTTTACTATGGACGGCACCTTCACATTTTGTGACCCAATCATGCTGATCGCATCTTGTCTTAAATGATAATTTGTTACAACTTTTATTTCCAGGATTAATGCTATTTTATAAAATAATGATATTAAAAAATTACAATAAAATTGTAAATATGGCTGTTATGTACCAAGTCAAAGGCGTCCATTGTATAAATAAATGTTTATAATTAGACAATGCGTCACACTAAAAAGAATATACTGGTTAGGTACTACTTATTTTGAACTTTCAATTTTTGGATATGCTTAATTAATTAAAGCTTTCCCTGACCAATGGTTAATAGAATTTTTACAAGGCAAACTCTTATGAATGAAACTCTGAGATTATATAGTACAGTGGAACCCCTCATAATGAGCACCTCACATAACGAGTAATTCGCATAACGTGCAAAAAAAAATGTGAAGAAGTTGCACCCTTAATGCACAACGTTTGGCATAACTAGTAACGCAGAAAGGGGAAGTCCCTTTTTCCCTCACTTCTGCTTGGAAAAAACTGGCCAGAGAGTGTTGTTGAATGTGATTCTGAAACAGTACCTGTGGAGTCTACAGTTAACGAGATTGTGTCATTGGCCAATATCATGGGACTCGAGGTGAACAACAACGATATTGAAGGGCTTGTGAAAGAGCACAGTCAAGAGTTGACCACCGAAGAGCTTATGGAGTTGCATCGTGTTTCACTGCAAGAAATTATGGAGGAGAGCTCATTAATGGAGCAGGAAGTAGCAGAGCAACAATCTTCTAGCGCATTAAGAGAAATGCTGAAAGGATGAGAAACTGTTGCATCGTACATTGAAAAGCATCACCCTAATAAGGAGGTGGCTATTCGTGCTACAAATTTTTCAATGATAATGCTGTGACACATTTTCGTCAAATTTTGAAGCGTCGGCAAAAACAAATGTCTTTAGACAGTTTTCTAGCTAAAAGGATTAATTATTTGTCATAAATTCATATTTTTATTTAAATTTTTTGTTTCAAATCTAAATTGTATTCCAAGTTGTTACACTCCTTAACAATTCATAAGTAATTTTATTTGAATAAACATTTTTGAAAAATTAGTATTTTTTCAACATGGAACGCATTATTGTATTTTACATTGATTTGTATGGGAAAAATTGTTTCATTTAACAAGTGTTTCGCTTAACGAGTAAGATTCTGGAATGAATTAAACTCGTTATGAGAGGTTCCACTGTATAGTCATATGCAAGTGAATGAATGGTTGCCCAAAACAATGGCCCTGCACATGATAATTTCAACCTCAAAAATATTATTGTTTAAATGCCTACTAAGTACATTTTAAAACACAATGTATCAAATATTTTGGTGTAAATAGTGGTAATAATTTAATATTTCCTAAGTATCCACATCTTCCTCCAATTAAAAAGGAGGCATGGCCACATCCAATCAAGCCACCTACATAAAATACTGCTCAAACACAGAAACATGGCGACTCTTGTATATATGAAAATAGGCACACATTTAAGTTCCAATTAATCTTAATGATGAAAGTTGCCTTATGTTTACAAAGCATTTTCTCAAAGATGACTGATTTTAAATGAAAAATGAAATAATATATATATATATATATATATATATATATATATATATATATATATATACACACATAAATATGATATAGGATTAGAGCTAGGTGCTGGGTGGCCGAGCAGTCTAAACTGACTCAAACCAAATAGCAGGTGGTCTGGAGTTCAATCCCCATCAAAACCAACATCTCAGAATCTTGGGGTGGATGGGATTCGCTAGCCGAGACGGCAACTCAACTAAGAGAAGGCAAACTCTGAATTCAAACCAGGAGCCAGAATGATCAATTAATTGATTGTGGGCTCTCAATATAAGTAGAAATGAGAAAAAGATATATAAAAAATTATTGTTGCTGCAGTGCTAGGGATGCAAAATGCTGTCAGTTATAAATGTTATTTTCTACTTTCAACAGTTAAATGGATTGCGGAGAGAGCAAGCCATTGAAATCATTCGGAAAAAAACTTTAGTGAGTTGAAATTAAACTTTTGGTTTTAAGTAACTTTTTAAAAAATTGTTTAATTCTGAGTAACCATAACCAAGAATTTTTTGATAATTGTTTCCATTTTAAAAAAAAAAAAATTGTTTTTAATGGATTTGAATAATTTTTCACTCTAAAAGAGCCATTACAATGATTTGATTTAAAAAATTTTTTTAAAACAATAATTAAAATTTTGGTTCTCTCAGGAACTCGGCATTGGTGGTGAGAAAATCAGTGAACAGTTGAATGACTGGCTGATATCAAGGCAGAGGTACTGGGGGACACCAATACCCATCATTCACTGTGAAAAATGTGGGGTAATAATTTTTATAAACTACTTTTAAAATAATGGCAAAGCTCCAACTGGTAATAAAGAAAATTTAGTGAAGAATATGATTTCAATTTAAAAATATCACTTTAAGCAGATATTAATTTTATTAGCAATGAAGCTTGAAGTCTTTGAGTTATGAAAAATTCTCATCGCTGATTAGATGAAAGTAAGTCTATCATCTTTTTATATTATTTGTTATTGAAAATTATGCACCGTAAATAAATGAAATGTAAAAACAAAACATTGCTTATGAGCCCAGTTTTAAAGCTATTTTTGTTTATATGTATTGATTTTGTTACTAGTTGAAACCTGTGCAATTCCTTGGAATTCTTCCATGACCTTAAATGAATCTTTGTGTGTTGCCAAAGACTTTTATACTTAACACTTATATAGAGACCGACCGAAAGTGATTTTCTAATTTCGGCCGAAGCCGAAAATAGGCCGAAAGTTTAAAATGACTTTCGGCCGAAACCGAAAAAATGCCGAAAGTTTAAAAATGACTTTCGGCCGAAACCGAAGAAAAGCCGAAAGTTAAAAATGAATTTCGGCCGAAACCGAAGCCGAAACCGAAAATGAAATATTAAGATATTTTGAAATTCATTCCCGCATACATTTTGCATACATCGAAAATGATGTGGGAAAGTATAAATATTTACATTCTTTTTATAAAAAATGAGATAATCGTGAATATTAATAAATAAACATCTAATATAGTGGTCTCAAACTCGCAGCCCACGAGCCATTTGTGACCCGCAAGACGATATTTTACGACAGAAAAGTTTAGTGTAAATGCGCCGG
>CAXITT010000596.1:127057-210754 GCA_964033795.1 Lymnaea stagnalis | reverse complement strand
AAAGTCTAAGTCAATTTCGGCCGAAACCGAAGAAAAACCGAAAGTTAACTTTTCTCTTTCGGCCGAAACCGAAATTAAGCCGAAAGTTAACTTTTCAGTTTCGGCCGAAACCGAAACTTGGCCGAAAGTGATAAAATGGCCACTTTCGGCGCCGAAACCGAAGCCGAAGCCGAAATTCGGTCGGTCTCTACACTTATAGCAAGCAGAAACAAAAGTCAAATGCAGAAAAGGAAAGAGCAAATCACTATTAATCTAAAATATAACACAACTACCTCTCAGACTGTGCCTGTGCCATATGACCAGCTGCCTGTGAAACTACCTGAGACGGATCAATTAATAAATAAGGGAGGGTGTTCTCCACTCACAGAAGATAAAAACTGGCTTGAAGTGCCTTGTCCAAGGTATTCATTTAAACTGAGCTTTCTAGTCAAAGGGTTTTTGATTGAGCATGAGTTCTTTTTTTAACCAGATTTTGGGATCTCAATATATTTGAGTGGGAATCATTTACTGCTGACTTTTCAACTTTCATTATTCTGTTTTCAAATTTTGGTTCCTAAACCTTCATTGAAAGTATTCATCACGTTTGATATTTCGTCCCCCTAGGATACCAAGGTTCTCTGTCGATTTTTTGAAAAAAATGAGTTATTGCCCCGGTGCAACAGGTAATCAACCCTTTTATCATGGTACAAAAGATGGAACTTTTATAATGAGCCGATTTTGCAGGCAATACAAAATAACAAGGTTCTAACTAAAGGTTGGCCTTTCATTTGAGAATAACAAAGTTCTAACGGATTTATTTTAGTTTTAACGAGATACTATTAATGGTGAACAAATAAAAATTCAGCTTGTAAAATGAGTTCGGTATCTTCAGCCAATCATAGGCTTGTTATCTACCGTTACCTCAATGGTCACGGATTATTTACATTCAAAATGGCGGCCGCCTCAATAGAAAATAGGGTATTTGAGGAGAGAGACTGCAATCCGTTTAGCACAATATAAAATGATTAAAAAAAGTATGGTTAAACCTGAAAAAAGGAACGCAACGAAAAAAAAACAGCTTTGTTTTGTTGCGTTCCATTTTTTTTTCAGGTTTAACCCTACTTTGTTTTACTCATTTTATATTATCACTAGCAAATAGTTTTTTAAGCTCCTCGTCAAGCGAATATTATACTGATAGCAATGCTAATATTATCCATTGCCATGTGAAGTGTTTTCACCACTAAATCTAATAAGAGTCCTTAAATCTGTAAACAGGTGAAACCTTATAAACTCATGAAGCATTGAGGCCAAATGACTTCCAAGAGTTTAAAACATGTACTTAAAGTACTGATTGATAAGTTTCAATACCAGAGTGTAAAATATTCCAAAGTATGTGTACCGAATAATGAAATTTACAAATGAGCCATTGGTTGATTGTAGATTTAGCCATATGGACATAGCATTTGAAAACATCAATATAAGAAAACCTAAAAGCATTAGAAGTTGTGTCCCAATTAAATCAACGCAAGTATTTTGGCTCAACCAAAGATAGCAATGTCATCCAATAAACTGTCTGAAGCTAAAAAAACAGATTTTAGAGACGTGTTCAAGTTCATGCCTGAGTTAGACAGGCAATACGATAGCAACATAATTATGTAACTTGTTGTAGTATGGTAGCTGGTTTTGAATGAAAATAATGCAGAAACTTCAAGTTTGTGTGTAAACCACGTTATTGTCTAATTATTTAATTAATGTTTGAGTTTGTAATAATAAATTAATACAAAGAAACTATATACAAGGAAATATTTTCTGTCTTTACTTTAAATATAATTGGTAAATGATATTGTCTTGTGATCTAAATAATGAAGATGTATTTATTCTTGAAAGGAACTACTTAAATCATAGAGTTAAATAAATAGAACCTTGTTATTCTAAAGTGAAATAGGATTTTCAGAATTACAAGGTTCTATAGAAAATTTCAAAAATTCATTTAAAATCAAAATCAATACCTAGAACCTTCATTTGAATGAACAAACCTTGTATTGATAAGATAAACATAAAACAACAACAACTTCTATAAAAACGTTTTTAGTTTATCCATACCAAACATAAAATTTTCAAACGCGAATATCTCGGTTTGACTAAAAGGTCACATAGAACCTTGTTATTCTAGGGGAACGATTTGTCACTATAAAAAGATGAAATAAAAAAAGTGATGTTTCATATTGTTGATGAAATAAAACAAAAATGAAATGCCAGACAAAGGCCTACTCAAATATTGTATTTAAAATAAGAGAGCTTATAAACATCTATAACAAGGAATAATTTGTTAACAAACACTAATCAAACTGGTTTCTTTGTAAAAATCATTGATTGTGAATCGTTGCAAGACATCAAGAAAATAAGCCAGCTGCAATTTTAATGAATTAAAAAAAAAAAATGCAAATTCTGAAATAAATCTAAAAATTTAATAGTTGGTTCTGTCACTTGTCTCAAAACATTGGAATTTTTTTTTTTTTTTTTTTTTTTGGTGCAGCTCCCCAGCAAAAAGAGAAACAGACACCATGGACACCTTTGTTGACTCGTCTTGGTATTTTCTACGCTGAAAATAAGCCAGCTGCAATTTTAATGAATTAAAAAAAAAAAATGCAAATTCTGAAATAAATCTAAAAATTTAATAGTTGGTTCTGTCACTTGTCTCAAAACATTGGAATTTTTTTTTTTTTTTCTTTTTAGGTGCAGCTCCCCAGCAAAAAGAGAAACAGACACCATGGACACCTTTGTTGACTCGTCTTGGTATTTTCTACGCTTTATTGATCCCCATAACCAGCAGCTTCCTTTTAGTAAAGAGATGGCCAGAAAGTACATGCCGGTTGATTTGTATATTGGTGGAAAAGAACATGGTAAGTTTCTTTATCTTAAGAAGATGCATAATAGCTGTGAGTTGAGATTTTGGTTAATTTTGCAGTGCTCGAAATGTCTTTTAGGTTGCCATATAAATTATATTTTTAATCTTACATCATGGCAAGATATCCAGTGATATTCTTTTGTTTAAATGTAAAGCTTGTTGTGCTTTTGACACACTTAAAGTTCTGTGACTTTGATTGTTTTGAGCCAGAGTTTGGACGTATTAAAGCTGAAATGTTACAGACTTAATATGATTCTAAACTGCTCCTCAGGGTTCATTCATTCATTCAGTCCTTGTGCACCAACAGGTTCTTAAGGTGGCAGCCAAGAAACACCACATCATGCAGACAGTATGATTGATTTGATCTTTTTCCAATCCTTCCTCTTTTCAATTACCGTAACTGAGGTTACATTTTTTTAAATCTTTCGAGACTAGATGTTTTGGTTGTTGAAAAATTTTCTTGTATTTAACTTTTTTTTTAACGGTAATATATGTTGTTTTGCAACACGATGTTCCTAAATACCAGATTTCAAAATTCTTTTTCCTTAACATTTATATGGAGCCTGATTATTCCAGAGGTGTGTGTGGGGAGAGGGGGTATCTGGGGAAGGTCACTGGTCTGGACATTTTAATTATTTTGGATTTAATTCCAACAACATGAACTTATCAGTGTAAAGACGTTTGAATTTTATATATACATCATAAATCCTAGAATATTTCATTTTCAATTCAATGTCAGAAAATCCTCAAGACATAAATCTTTCAACTCCTGTATACTCACAAAATCTTATCTTCTCTCACTTCAAAGTTCTCATATTGACTCCTTTCTCGAAGTCAATCTCTCTCTCATTCACATGACCACATCAAGCAACCTGATTGGTCACAATTCACCACCCTCTTTGTTACTGTGCAACGTTTTAACTATGCTCAGCAATCTCTTTATAGTGGTTCTCATTTTCATAAAAATATCAGTGACAAATAATAAAAACTTTTTTGTTTTAAATCTTTTTACTACAGCTTATAATATTTATTTTCTTAAAGTCTATCTTTAAGAGTTTTATCCTAAATAGTTTTTCAATTTTCAGGGCAGATGTGTAAATAAATTTCCTCATGGATACCAAAATAGAAATATTAAAACTTTTTTACTCCCTCAGCTCTACTCCACCTCTATTTTGCAAGATTTGTTTGTCATTTTCTTCATTCACTTGGGCTCATTGAGCAACGGGAACCTTTCAAGAACCTTCTGACCCAAGGAATGGTGAAAGGCGAAAGTTACAAAGTAAAAAAAACTGGCAAATACATCCCGGCCGATAAAGTAGATTTTACAGGTAGGGGTACAGAGACTTTAGTTGGTCACATTGCCTTGCCTCTATTATTGAAGTACAGGACAGGGGATGACCTGAAAGTGAAAGAAGACAAAACAAAAAATCAGTTTCGACAGACACAGCATGAATACAGTATGAAAAAAGGAAGCATAAATTATTGTATGCTACTTCCAAGAGAGAACTGCAAAATGATGTCTTCATGTTTTCTACTACCCTGCATTTTATATATATTTTCCTCAACCTGATTGCAGTCTTCCCACCATTATAATTTTCAATTATTTAAGTGATCTGTTGTTTGTTTTATACAAAATGGTTTTTGGTTGAGGAATCATAGTTTGCTCAAGACCTTATTAATATAATTTTTTCTGTACCCCTTAAATCTCGGGGTCATCCATATAGTACCTAAGCATTGATGGGTAGGGGTATTGATTTAGTAGATTTTAAATAAAAATGTATATTGTATGTGTGTGTTTGTGTGTGGGGGGGGGGGTTGTTGTTTGTTTCTGGCAGACTGTGTACTAACATTTATACACACATTCTGCAATAATTATCCTATTATGGATGTTAAATAGCCTATTTCTATCTATAATATAGAAAAATGTCACCTAAAAACTTTTCTATCCATGACTATGAGTTCTAATTACTTTTAAAGCTTATTTAAAATAACACCTTTTTTATATGTAGCCTAGACCACCATTTAACTTTGTATTTTTCTTTGTATGTAATGTAATTTTTGACTTCATTTAACTGCTTTGTACTTATTGTACTACAAATTATCTATGAATCAATTTTGGTTTGTGGGTGGGTTGGGGAACATCTCATTTGCAAGTTTTTAAAAATCTATATGGGGTACAAAAGGGTGGGGAATGAAAAGGTGACTTGTTTTTTTTTAAAATCTGATTATATATTTAGTTCAAAATATATTTGTAGAAATGTTCAACTAGAAACAAAGTTTTATATTTATTAGGCCAATGTCCATTAGAAAAAGAGTCTGGAGAAGAGCTAATTGTGGAGTTTGAGAAAATGAGCAAAAGTAAATACAATGGTGTGAACCCTGAAGTAAGTCAGATATTCTATAGGCTAATTTCTACATTTCTGTTTCAATAAGTACATACAATTCTTTGCTAGTAGGGCTAGAATAGTTATAAAGATTGGCTAAATAATGAGATAAGTTTCAATTAGAATTTTGACATAGGATCAAAAGAAAATATTGTTTTTGTTTCATTAAATAATTTATTTCAAGTGTGCTCAATGAATATTCAATGATATAACGACTTATAGCAACATATAAAAATACATCATTATCACTTCATTTTGTTGCCTTTATTAAAAAAATGTTAAAAACATAATTATTAAATACCTTCTGACCTCATCTACAGGATGTCATAGCTGAGTACGGTGTGGATTCTACTAGACTTTGTATCCTATCCAATGTGTCACCACAGTCAGACAGAGACTGGTCAAATACAGGTAAATTCTCATAAATTAACTATGATTGCTAAACATCATTGTACCCTAACTGTTGGCGCAATCAAAATCTTTCTAAAACCAAGACGAGCATAATTCAGTTGTAATTGATTGATTCAATGGGGAATGGTGGTGGTAGTAGTCTTAGACTTACACTGAGAATATTTTAACTTTGATCTGACCCCAACTGAATACATCTCTGCCATGTTTTTAACCAGATTCATACCAAGATGATTCTTTATGATTGAAGCATCTTCATAAGCAGAAGTACCTTTTATTCATAATCATTTTTTATCAGCAGATTTGTTTAAACCCAGGTTTTAGTTTCTAAAACTGTAAAAATAAATTTGGAAACGAAATAGAATAGGAAGTTTTTGGAACTGAGACTCTAGATTTGATAAGCTCTATTTTGAGCCATTTAAATAACATTTTTTGGAAGGTTCGACCAATGATCTACAGGGAAAAACGAATTTACCTGTTTCAGACATAGAAAACCATGAAAATATCAATATTTAAACAAAATGTACAACAAATAATGTTATTAGTATTAGCCTGACTGGACAGTTCTAAATCACTTTCCTCTGCACTCTCACACAATTGTTGTGAAACCTCTTGAATTTATGCAAAGTTAAGTGAGGAACTCATTAAAGGCATTTTAAATGGCTAACTGCAGAAATGATTTTACTTCATTGTTTAAAAACTGAATGAATGTCCTGAGATAGCTAAAGGAGGTGTAAAACAAAGAACTCTGTTTGTATCAATGAAGATCTGTAAAAGATTCTTGTCTCTGTTTGCAACACCAAGTCTAAAAAGTGTGGATAGGTAAATGCATTGCAAGCCTAAAAGATTAATTCAGCTGTTGATATGGCTATTCAATTTTGATGTGTTTTTTTTTTTTTTTCATTCAAAGTGTTTAAAGGTGTTGTTAACTGGCAGAACAGAGTTTGGAGTCTGGTCACAACCATAAGAAATGGAAATGAAGCCATGCATTGTTCAACCGCTCAGGAGAAATTGACTGAAGAACAACTTCAGGACTGGGAGGATAAAATTATGGAAACTCGCAATCACATCCTTAATCATGTATGCGCACCTTTTCAATTAAAATAAAAAATTAAGCTTGTATTTCAATTAAAAGACACAATAATTTTACTGGGATGAAACACATTTCAGGGTCATTTGAATACTTACTACCCACTTCTACAAGATAAATCTGATTGCATTCACAGTTGCTGCAGCTATCATAATTGTAGTATCATTTACCCTGCCCAATTTCAGGAACATGTCATATTTTTAAAAAAAATGTATATGCTTTATTACATGAAAAAGTTTGAACCCTCAAAATTAATATATGAACTTTTTTTTTTTCTACATTGAAATATCTTGAAAATTTTGGACTTAATTTCAATACAGGTTAACTTCCATTTTGAAACTACATTCTACATCAACAGTGCTATCTCAAGACTTCACTCTTATGTGTCATGGCTTTTGGTATGTGGAAGAATGACTTATTCTACTTGATACTTTCACAAAGTGAAATACATTTGTTTTTCAAAATCAAGTGTCAGGACATTTTGCATTTAAATCTGTAATGAGATACAATAACTTAGCTAACTTACCTCAAAAAAATTATATACCAGTGGCTTTTTCTTTTCTTCATCTTTTGTTTTGATCAGTTTATTTTAGGATACAGGGTAACATAGAAAGCCAATTTTTAGTTGCACCTGTCTTCCAACTTTGGTATTTTGAGTTTCTTTTTTGTTTTGTTTTTTTTTAAATTTGAAGCCTAACATAAAATCTGCCCACATGACAGACAAATCCTTTCTATGCAGATAATTTCACATTAATTCAATCTTCCACCACAAGGCTAACATTATGTGATCTGGCTGTGTGTTCACCAGATTAAATTTGGATCACAAAGAACAGTCATTAAATTATTTTTGAAAACTAATTTTTTTTTTTTTAACAGAACATTAAATTTGATAACCTATGATGTGATGAAATTATTTTAAACAACTAATTTTTGACAGAACATTAAATTTGTTAATGCCTATGAAGTGATGAAATTAATTTTGAAGCCTGATTTCTAACATTGCATTCATTCAATAATTCTGTTCTAAAATGTTGATGACGATTTGCAGAAAGTTCCTCTTCCTGTTGCACATAAAAGTAAAGAATATGAACAAGCCGTCGCAGATTTGATTATTATCTTAGCCGTTATGGCACCTCACTTTGCTTCAGAGTTATGGGCAGGTCTTGCTGATGTGGCAAAATATAAGACACACCCATGGGTAAGTTATATTCCATGCAGTGTGAGGTTTCATGGCTACGAGAGTAAGTGATATAATATTATTATGAGAACCAGTTGTGTTAAGAAAAACCAGCGCCCCCTATCCTTCCCAACATTAAACCCTAGTAACTAAGGACTTGAAAAGCTTCTGATTGCTTATAAGAAAAGCTGCTTTCCCCACTTGCATTCCTCATTTGGAAATGATTCGTTGTGTTGACCAGTTCAATGAGCACCTTGTGCACAATCATAACTAGGGAATTATTTGATTAACATACCACTTCACTCAACTATGTGGGCCTGATGTTAATCAACTAGTGAAATGAATGCGTTGGTCAGAAGCATAACCAAAATGTTTATAATATTATCTTGAAGTAAAAATTTGGTTTATAAATTACAAAGTTGTTGGCTATTCAGAGATGAGGTATTTAATTATTAGATCATTAAAAAAATAAAAGGATAAAACTTTGAGTTCCAGATTTTGTGTTGTGCAAGAAGTTAAATAATATCCAGACGGATCCAGGCTAGGTCCTGTCTAATCTCTGTCATAGTTTGTTTAATTCATTCATTTTTGATTTTACTCTTCAGGAAAAAGGTGTTCTTCTGCAGAGATGGCCCCAAATAGATGATAACTTTTTGATGCCCCTTACGTATCTGGTAATAACTTAGCTATGTTAAAAGAAATGTTCAAAATTAAATAATATTACTTAGAATATTTTGAACAAAAAAAAATTGATTGTGATGTTTATAACCTAAAACAATATCTTTATAATTTAAAAAAATGTTTTTTAACATGTCTTTATTTAAAAAAACACTATATCTACAGGTTAACCATGTGGCTATCTCAGATGTTGGAGTCCCGTTCAAGGATTTTGGCAATCTGAATGAAGAAATGGCACTGGCTATAGTGAAGCAAGATGGCCATTTCTCTGCCCAGTTTTCCCAATACACTATTGAGAAATATTCACTTTCTGTAAGAAAGTTCCATAAGGCTTCTTTGAGTCTTAAAATTCCAGACTATCATTTTCAAACAGAATATGACTCAAAAAGCCAATTGAAGAAACAAATGTTGAAACTGAGTAAGCAAAAGAAAAAGTTATATACAATTGAACAGAGATCTGATTCTGTGAGGAATGACTCCAAGCAAACATAGTCCAAAAAAAATAAATGATAAAAACAAGTAAACCTGTTTTAAAAAGTGTTTAGTTATTCATTTATGTTCTGTTGTGTGACTTACTGAATGCAGCTTTGGAACTGCCTGCCTGTCACGATTTTGTTCTGTGAATGTTTTGATGATGTTGAGTGAGCGATGGTGGGTTTTTCCTTTCCTTTTTTTCCTTAAATTCCACTAATTTTTTCACTCACGTATGATGGTGACAATGTGTGAAAAAAAATACATTTGGGGAAAAAATTGTGTGAACGTATTGGTTGCTATGGATGAAAGAGGATTTGGTACATTTTCGCTAGGAGTAGGAGATGGTAACTATATTTTGTTATAGTATGTGTAGGATTTCTTGACACGTCTATTTTATTCTGAACACCAGACATTATTTCTTATGCATTTTTCACTGTTATGCATATAGAAGCCAATAAATAATAAGAAACCTGAATCTTTTCATCATTTGTTTTTGTTACTTGAAATATTAAACACATCAGCTCAGTAGGGGCTAGAAGGTCATTCAACACATTGGCTCAGTAGGGGCTAGAAGGTCACTCAACACATCAACTCTGTAGGGGCTAGAGGGTCATTCAACACATCAGCTCTGTAGGGGCTAGAGGGTCATTCAACACATCAGCTCAGTAGGGGCTAGAAGGTCATTCAACACATCAGCTCTGTAGGGGCTAAAGGGTCATTCAACACATCAGCTCAGTAGGGGCTAGGTCACTCAACACATCAGCTCTGTAGGGGCTAGAATGTCATTCAACACATCAGCTCTGTTCAACACATCTGCTCTGTAGTGGCTAAAGGGTCATTCAACACATCAGCTCAGTAGCGGCTAGGTCACTCAACACATCAGCTCTGTAGGGGCTAGAATGTCATTCAACACATCAGCTCTGTAGGGGCTAGAGGGTCATTCAACACATTGGCTCAGGAGGGGCTAGAAGGTCATTCAACACATTGGCTCAGTAGGGGGTGGAAGGTCATTCAACAATTCAGCTCTGTAGGGGCTAGAAGGTCACTCAACACATCAGCTCTGCAGGGGCTAGAAGGTCATTTAACACATCAGCTCTATAGGGGCTAGAAGGTCATTCAACAATTCAGCTCTGTAGGGGCTAGAAGGTCACTCAACACATCAGCTCTGCAGGGGCTAGAAGGTCATTTAACACATCAGCTCTATAGGGGTAGAAGGTCATTCAACACATCAGCTCTGTAGGGGCTAGAAGGTCATTCAACACATCAGCTCTATTAGGGGCTAGACGGTCATTCAACACATCAGCTTTGTAGGAGCTCGAAGATCATTCAGCACATCAGCTCTGTAGGGGCTAGAAAGAAAGGTGTTTTAGACACTTACAATTTGTTCTGTGGCTATAACGCAGTGGATCGACCTCTAGACGATGCACTGTTCGCCACACTGCCATATGGCATGTCGTTGCCATTCTGAACAACTAATTTTGTAAGACAGTATTCAAGATTTGGAGAAACCTGAGGCTTTTTCTGTTTCAATTTCAGTTAGTTTGATTATGGCATCCTCAAAATGTTCCATATCAAGTCAAGCATTGTTGGATTCCAACCTATCACCTAGTTTTGATCTAATGTGGTGCTTACATAATTTTGCACAAGGCATCTCCAAGTCTGGATTAGGAAATAGGAATACTACATGTCCTAGCCTCAATTATTATGATTCTTAACTGATTGACATGGTATTTTAAAGAAGTGAGGCAAATACTATTTCTTTGTTAATTTAGATTTGTCCACCTCATTTATGTTTTTAATGACATGGAGGGAGTAAAATTTTTAAAACACTTATCTCAGTTCATTAACTTGATATCTCTTATATATATTTTGCTTCTGATTCCTCCTGCTTCCTCTTCACGACCCCCCCCCTTATATTAATAGGGAAAAAAGGCTGTCACGCACCGAGCTTTTATGGGTGACGTCTGAACTCTGTAAATAATAATTTTTTCTTTAGGGGGAGTTTTTAAAATACTTATTTAAGTTCATTTACTTTATATCTCTTATATATATTTTGCTTCTGATTCCTCCTGCTTCCTCTTCACGACCCCCCCCCCCTTATATTAATAGGGAAAAAAGGCTGTCACGCACCGAGCTTTTATGGGTGACGTCTGAACTCTGTAAATAATAATTTTTTCTTTAGGGGGAGACGACTATTATAAATAATCAGTAAAGAGCCGCGGGTATGGTGTAGGACTGTTTATAGGTCTATTGTTTAAGGGTCGGTAGGTATGGTGTTAGGACTGTATGTAGGTCTATTGTTTAAGGGCCGGCAGGGTGAACGACTGTCTCTAGGCCTATTTATTATGGAAAATGAGAAGTTAACTTTTTTTCTTTTTGTTCACACTTGCTCACAGTTTTTTTACACTGGGTTCTGGAATTTTCTAGAATTCCCGGAACCAGTGTAAAAAAAACAACAACTGCACCCCGTTAAGCCCTAGTTTTGATTAATGCCAGTTGTTTTTCTAGAATACTAAAAAATATGTGGATGAAATAAAATTGTAATGTAAAGACAAAATAAAAGATTAGAATTATTTGATGAATTGATTTTACAAACAACTAACACCCACTGATATTGATCTATTCCTATGAGACCCCTAAAAATATAACTTCAGCCTTTATTACATGATGTTTGCAAGTAATTTGACAGTTATATAAAATCTTTCTTGTCAAATAAGCTAAAGAAAAATAATGAAAAAGCACCTTCACTTACAAATAAAGAAATGAAAATAAATACCAGTAAACAAATCTATATCCTAAAATTAGTGAATAAATGCTAATATTCCTTATAAAAAATGACAGCAAATGTCATATTTCATTGAACAAAAATGTATTTATAAATGAAGTTGACATGGATAACTTCCATATTATTCTTCAACTCACTTTTACATATACCGTATATAATGTTTTCAACATGGAACTGATGAAAAGTAAAATTTTGGGGCAAAACAATACAACTGGATTAAAAATTCAGTAGCAGTAAGTTAAGATGTCCATAAAAGTAACTGTAGTAATAGGCTATAACTTTGGGCAGATTCATTTTTATGCTATTGAAAATAATGATATGATGCAAAATCCAGATGAGACAATAAAAAACATATGAATCTTATAAAAATTAACAGTAACATTATTTACATACACAAATATTCATTTCTTAAATTCATGTGGCAAAAACCAAAAGGTGCTTCATTCCTTTATTGAATGTCTAATGAGATGAAATAAATCTCAAGTGGCAGGACTTGAGACAGATGAAACCAAATATACTTAAAGCATATAAGTTTATTGTTACAAAAATTCTTTTATTGATATCAGTGACAGTTACACTCCAGAACAAAATAGTTGCATTAAACACTTCCAAGTGACATATAAGTTGGTCTGTAAAGCCATGTGCATTGAAGAGTCACTTTAAAAAAAAATATATACTATTTAAAGAAAAAGAATCCTATCTGTGCCACTTTAACAATCAACGGCTTTCCACACCATCTGTAAGAATCATGTGTGAATTGAAGTACACAAGTTATTCCTGACAGTTTCACCTAAAAGTGCGCTGTTAAACGATCAAACTCCATCAGGTCATCAATGAGCTGCAAAGAACAAAATTAAGATACATCATCCATCAAATCATCAATGAGCTGCAAAGAAAAAAATTAAGATATATCATTTTTGACACAAGATAATGAGAGAAACACAAATTTAAAAAAAGCAATCCATTCGAGCATTTTGTTTTCACTGAGAGGAGGAAAAGACAGGTGAATGCATATTTGATATAAAACACAAACGAAGTTCTTATTAGTAAGTCCGGTAAATAGTGGAGTAAACATGTGGCAATGGTAGGCATAGTAAAAAAATGTGACCAAATGAAAGTATCAAATGGTAGGCCTAGTCAAATCTGTGACTAAATGAAAGTGTCAAATGGTAGGCCTAGTCAAATCTGTTACTAAATGAAAGTGTCAAATGGTAGATCTAGTCAAATCTTACATAATGAAAGTGTCAGTTGGGTGGCCTAATCAAAAGTGACTAAATAAAAGTATCAAATGGTAGGCCTATTAAAAAACTGACTAAATAAAAGTATCAAATGGTAGGCATAGTCAAAACTAACTAAATGAAAGTATCAAAGCTTTCTCACCTGATCAACTGTGGTACCTATTTTTCTTGCCACTTCGGTTTTCTCCATGGCAGAGAGATATAAAAACTTCCAACACAGCTCTCCATCTAATATATTACGCATTGGGTTGTTGGTGTCCACTCGACTGCTCTTAAATGCTCTAGAATAAAGATTAGATTGCTCAGGGTGAAGTTTTTCTTAAATATCTTATTCACTGTTAAAATATACGTCTTGCAAGGTGTGAGACTAAGCAACTGTTGTAAGTACAGTAAGGTGCACTACTCTCAGCGTGTCTTAAAAGGTGCACAAGTTCTTATCGAGTCTTACAAGGGGCAAAACTTCTTGAGATCAAGAAATCTTACAGCCAAATACTTTGTTATTATACTGATAAGCAAGAGGAATCCAAGATTTTTTAGTGTTATAATTTTTTGACAATGTATGTAATGCAACACAAAGCAAATAAATATGAATGAAATCCAAATAAATAGCAAAATCGATTGAGAGATTTGTGTTATTTTCTGCAGCAGTCTACTCTGCACTCAAAGCTTTTTCCTTTTATCCACAATAAAATGGGCTAAATACAAAAATAATTGTTTTCAGGCAAATAAAATTGTTGATTACCTGTAAGCTTTGGGATTAAGACCAGCGGGACTGGGCAGTTGAGAGATCATTGATCCTTGCAACATTTGCTGACGTCTGAACACTTTTTCTTGAATAGGGAGCAAATAACCAATACTTCCATCAAGAGTTGCTAAGTGAAGATACAAAATACTGAACTGTCAATGTAATTACAATTTGGACCAAAATTGCTAGTGCATATACCAAAGTTAGAAAACAATTGTGTTATTTTGTGTGTCTTTAATGATAAAATGCTAATACTTTTGCATCACAAAAACCTCATTCGAAATAATGAAGGAGACTGGCAATTAACAAATCTCTAAAGGGGGAAAATAAAAGAAGAAATTACCAAAGTAGGTAACATGTTTGTTCTCTGAAGCAGCGACATTCTTCTTGCTGGTCGATGGATCCTCCATCTTGCACCTGGCCCTAAACATTGTATTCACATGGCTACCGATGTTAAAGTCAGCCCTCCTCAACAGTCTATTGCCTCCATGACTTTCACGGACTGAATGGAAATGAGGTTTAACATAAATTCAAATCATCAGAGAAGAAAACCTTTATACAAATTTGAAGTATGTACAGTTTTTGGGAGGTAAATTTAAAGCGCTTGTTGGTGAAAGTAAAGGTTGAAAATATTACACTTATGTTCTTTATTACCTTTTGATAAATGATTGTGATTCTCGTCAATTAATGGACAAGTGGTTTTAAAAACTAACAGCTTACATGTCATTTAACATTAACAAAGTAAAGTAAATAATCCATGCATATTGTAACACATGCTTTTGTACACAACACTCATGATTTTTGCACACAAGACTGAGCAGAGAAATATTTGAGTGAAGTATGAAGTTAGGGACTTATTTTATTGGCTAGAGTAAATTTCATGATATTGAAGTAAGAGTTGATAAGACATTTTGAAGAAAGAGGACCCATATTAATATAGTGAATGAATAAGGAGTGATCATATATATCTTGGACCTGCATATCCACTTATTTTACTGATATTATTGTTATTGTTTCAAGGATTATTTATTGTGTTTAAAGTAAATAAATAGCATATTGTGTAAAACTGGACTTGATATTTCATTGTGAAGAAGTGGCAGTAAGAATTGATTTAACAATTTAGATAACTATCATCACTATGAGTCACACAGAATGACAAGTGAAATACCGGTATTAAGAAATGAACACCCCTACTAAAAAGAAACCAAAATAGATTTTATGAAGCTGTTGTCACATTACTTTATATCTTGTTTTATGTACCGTAATCTTTTGATTTAGTTCAATAGTCCAACATTTCAACACAGACATTTACCTTCTGGTAAGTAAGCCAAAATGACTATATTTCTATTTCTGTCTGTAACTGTGAGGAGATAAAGTTAAAAATTGCATTTATACTAACACTAACAGCTTAATATCAGTACAAAATATTATAAAATATCAACTAATGCCCAGCTCTCATTTTGCAGCAGCCTACATCAACTCCTCGGGCCAATATAGTCAGTATTTGACCTATATGAGGTGGCTACAATCCTGTTCACAAGCTTCCATATATACAGCTTATGAGTCACTAATAGGTGTATTAACAATAGTTTTATAAATAACATATCATAATAAATTAATTGATTCAAATCACTAACATAGAGGCCTGCGAATACGCAGAGCTACCCACTCAACATAACTAAAACAGATGCCTGTGAATATGCAGAGCTACCCAATCAACACTATCTCTGGCCTTCTGACCAAGTAAAAAAATTTACAGTGTGCAAGGGCAGAAAGTGCTTAAATTTTGAGCTAATCAGGCAAGTATGTGAAATGATTCACTCAGCCTGATAGTTTATTTCAAGTGAAAAGAAGGCTCTCATAAAGCCAAAGTCACAAATACTGTGTGTTAACTGGATGTGTCAATCTTTACAGATTGTACAAAATTGCATATCACATTTTCGTATATGTAGGCAGGGCTGTGCTTAAAAAAAAAAGGGTGGGGGGTTGGGGGGGGGGAGGGGGTGGTGGTATGAAGAGCCCATCTTTTGTAGGCAGGGCTGTGCTTAAAAAAAAAAGGGTGGGGGGTTGGGGGGGGGGTGGGGGTGGTGGTATGAAGAGCCCATCTTCAGAGAGCCCCAAAATTGTAATTTCTTATGCACAATATGTGTATACTTTTTCGGGAAGAGGGCACCTAAAATTTCCCTGGGCGCAGCTTTTTCGTTTGCTTCGGCCATGCATGTGGGAGCAGTAGATTTGAACTAGTTTAAGTACTAAAAGAAATTTCAAATGAAAACAACTGGAAGGGAAAAATCTTTTACTGAATATATTTATGAATGAAAATGAGCAACACATTTTTTTTTATGCCATCAAAATTTTAAATGTGCCATTTTTCGGACATAAGCTATAAGCAGGAGCAGTGCCACCTCAGAGTATAAGTACCTTATTTAAAAATTTACTAGGCTATATGTGCTCAAATGAGCAGGCTAAAAAAAATTCATCTTACCAGCAAAATTGAGTGTGTCCCCATCTACCATAAATTCAGCAGCGTAAGTCTCTAATGGCTTGATATCCTGTGTGTACATATTCAACTATGTCAGTTGTAATAAGTTAATTTTCTATAGATGTAAACTAACAAGACTTGTGCTCTTTAAAAAAAAAACAACTTGCATTTAAAATCCTGCCAAATTACAATTGAAAACATCAATTTGAATTGGTGTTACCGGGTATAATAATTTCAGATACCTCATTCAAAACTTTCTGCATACAGACCTGATTCTTAGATAGTAGCAAAATGAGCAGTTTTACTCACCCTGCTAACAAAGGACAAGACTCGTAGATCCTCTTGAAACCGATAAAGAGCAATGCTCTTGAGCACATCTGCTGCAATGATTATGTTTTTGATGACGTGTAGGGAGTGAATGTAGATGAGGGAATCAATGAAAGCCACACCAGACAGATCGTCGTCTTTTAAAGACCATATGTAAATCTGGGGAAATTGAGTGACGGCCAAAAGTTAGACCACTTTTGAACTCAGCACAAACAATTCACCGACACATCAAATGGTTACAAGCTTATGTATGTACAAGACTAGGCAAGCTTTCATACATTTAATAATAATAAAGTTTATTTGAAAAACATGCTTCATCCCCAAAAGCTCGAAGCGCGGTACAAAGTCAACCATATAAAAAAGAGAAATAAAAACAATCTCAAACAACCACATTTAAAAACAGACGCAAGAATATAAAACTACATACGAGCATACCAAGTCAAGGTCTTTTATCCCATTTCAACCATAAGCAACACAAGCCAATATACATTAACGGAAAAAGATGTAGATAGCATCACCCCAGAAGGTGTTTGCGAAATAGATGTGTTTTTAAATCGGTTTTAAACCACACTAGTGTCTGGCTGTTTCTGAGAGAACTGGAAGGGCATTCCAAATTGTTGGGCCGGCAAATGCAAAAGTGCGCTTTCCGTAAGTCTCAAGGCGAACACACGGTATCGATACTTTGCCACTATCGGATGAGCGGAGCTCTCTAGTGGATACATAAGGCGTCATGAGTGCTTTGAGATAAGATGGCACCAGGTCATGCAAGCAGCGATAGCACAAAGTTGCAATTTTGTACTCTATGCGAGCGCAAACCGGCAGCCAGTGCAGCTGCCTCAGAAGTGTTTTAGCCGGGTTGAATTTGCGTTTGCGAAAAACAATGCGACCCGCATTATTCTGTGCTCTTTGAATTTTATCTAGGAGCGTAGCTGGGAGACTAGGTGTGCTTTCTTACATTTCTTAGCCTCCCCCCCCCCATAATTGTATTTTTGTTTTTGTGACCTGTCAGTGTTGACACAATGACTCAGCATTTTCAAATAAATTTATCTTTACATAAACTTAAGCAAATTAATTCAAAGATAATAATAATATTATTATTATTGTGACATGTGCGATGGCATACGTGCAAGTGATCATTTCCAGTGACATACTACCAGCTACATCACTTTGAGATTCAAAATAACTTTGCAGAGAGCTAGTTGGTCATTTTAGCACCAGCTATCAGAGTCTAATTGTGTGCGTTTAGGCCCAAGGTTCAAATGTATGAGTGACCGGCCTCTACTTCTAGTTCTTCAACCTTTTAAGGCTATTGTTATGGTTTACCCATAGACCCATTCCCCAATGTTTTCCCACTATTTTGAACCATGCCCCACCTAATAACCTAAAAATGGTTGATGTCCCCTCAGTTGGAGGATTTAAAAAGAAAGAGGTCCTGCCCAACTTTACTGTCTTTGTAATGAAATACATCTCCATCTCTCAGAGTCAATATGACTGACCCCATTTTCTTAAAATTGTCCTAAAGTTGGGTGTTCGCCCAATTTTGTGAAACACTGCTGTATTCCAAATATTAACTCTAGGAATTGTGATTAATTATGTTGTTTTATATTATAATTCATTATAAAATAGTGTAATAAACTATGAACAATTATTAATTAGGCCTCAATAATACGCATTTCAAAGCCAAATATAAAATAATTAATTGGTGGCCGTTTAACCAGTATCGGCCAATTATTGGTAAGCAGCCAATTTCGTAATCAATGCAACCCTTAGTGTGGGAAGGGGTGGGGGTAATTTTACCCATATATTGAAGGGCGGGATTTTTATCTGACTGCAGAATTATACTTTTATAGGGGGGGGGGTATGGAGTAGCTATGACACATCACATTACCAGGGTCAAGTGATGACACACACACACACACACACACACACACCCCCCCTCCCTCCCATATCCCACTTTGCTTAAAGGTGTGTGTTTGATTTAATTTTTTTTTTTATTCATTGCCTCACAATGAGGGGGGGGGGGTAATGGAGTAGCTATGACACATCACATTGCCTCACAATAGCTTGAAATTAATCGTGGGGGTTGTCAATGTTAAATCACCTTCTATAGTTTTAATTAATTCCTTACAGCCCATGTCATTTGCCTGCACCAGTCATTCAAATTTCAAAGTGTCTTTAGTAGCTACTAGTTTTTACCTTTTGTCCTATGGCTGTGACCAATAAACCATTCAAGTAAGATATTGCTGAAACAGGGCCTTTCTGTTCTTTATCATACAACACCTATTTGAGAGATTCAAGTCAGTTTTCAAATATTTAAACTTTTTCACCAGAAAATGATCATTGATAAAACAGATGACTGTACAAGTAAAAGTTTTTAAACATTTGGCTGGATAAAACTCCTGGGTAGCCAACTCCACAATTTAAAATTTTATTATTTTTACAGACAAGTCATTTAAGGTCAAATTTTTAAGCACTGTCCTCAAATTTATGGACGCCTGGCAACCCTGATTTGGCTGCAGGGTCCCATAAGTAAGTGCAATAAATGTACTCGATTAGTTGTGTTTCAGTTTACTACTGTTAACTTTCTCTACTACCATCGAGAGAAGTATAAAATGATCAAGTCTTGGTCATGATCAACAAAGCTGCTTGTTGTTTGGTGAACCAGTCCCAGTTCAAAATAAACACATCAGCTGACCACATTGCGATGCTCATGAGAGAGTAAGTTTCCTACTTGAAAATAGTCCACCAAACCCAAGCAAGGGGTGCATCCAAACCATTGGTCAAAATAATCATTGCACTAATTACATGGCAATTTTACACAGAAGGCATGACAATTTAAAACCCTCACTGCACTCATTACATGACAGTTTTACACTGAGACATGACAATTTTAAAAAAATCATACATTACTATCATGATAATTTTACACTGAGACATGACAATTTAAAGCTATAACATATGTCTAGTTATTATTTTTATGACATCTACAATCCAGATTATTACCACGCATCAGTCATGGTACAAAAAAGTAAAAACAAAATTTCAAACCCCTTCAAGATTGCTAATTTCTTGTGTAGAATATTGTACGCACCTTGATTTTATTCTTTGTAAGTGGCTGACCTGGTTCAGGAACTACCTCAATGACATCGAGTATGATGATCTGAAAATTGAAATAATAAAGTATGTGTAACAAGTAGCTGTCTCAGATCCCTTTAAACTGTTAGAATTCTATTGGCCTTTATATTCCAGATGACTTGCAGTAACTCTCAAGTGATGTGGACTGAACTACACAAGTCCCTATCATAATGATGTTTTTGACTTTACCCTCAGCAAAAAAAAAAAAAAAGTGACACGCTTAACTTTGATTCCACTGAGAACTTATATGTCCACGTGCAACCAAATGCTTAACTGTGATTACATTGAGTACTTACACGTCCGCGTGCTACCACGTCTTCTCCCATGCAGTAAGCTGTTCCCATGGTTACGAACCCTTTCAGACCAGAAATAGTTCCTTCTGATTTTAGCTGCGCATTTTCCAAACAAGTGATGTGCTCCCAGTCTTCACAGTCATACCTAATGAAAAGTTATTTGCACAAAAATTAAGATACTACTAATTTCTCAACAATGTTTACAGTACTAATAATTTCACAACAATGTTTATAGTACTAATAATTTCTCAACAATGTTTATAGTGCTAATAATTTCTCAACAATATTTATAGTACTAATAATTTCTTAACAATGTTTATATAGTACTAATAATTTCTCAACTATGTTATAGTACTAATAATTTCTCAACAATGTTTATATAGTACTAATAATTTCTCAACAATGTTTATATAGTACTAATAATTTCTCAACTATGTTTATAGTACTAATAATTTCTCAACAATGTTTATAGTGCTAATAATTTCTCAACAATATTTATAGTACTAATAATTTCTTAACAATGTTTATATAGTACTAATAATTTCTCAACTATGTTATAGTACTAATAATTTCTCAACAATGTTTATATAGTACTAATAATTTCTCAACAATGTTTATATAGTACTAATAATTTCTCAACTATGTTTATAGTACTAATAATTTCTCAACAATGTTTATCCCTCAAATTCCTGTTGGTTTCCTCAAGAGTACAAGTTTTCATTCATTAAAAACACATTTATATCTACAAGAATAATGTATACCTGGACTCTGGTATAAATGATGAATACCTGTATCCAGTTTATATACCTGATATCTGGTATAAAAAATGAATGCCTGGTATCTGGTTCAAATAAATACCTGGTATCTGATACAAATAATAAATACCTGGTATCTGGTATGACCTCCCATGTACTTGGGGTGAAAAGCTGGACGGTATATTTGCTCATATTTGGGTATATAAACCTCTCATCTGAGAATTTTTTGAAAAGCAATGTTATATATTTTTGCTGCAGTCATATGAATCCCAAAATTTAAACACAATTTTTTAATGAAAACTTTGGGCTTGGGTATATTGCCTAGTAATATCTAAACACAAAAAATAAAATCGTCTACCTATTTTAATTGAAAGATTTTACAACAGAACCCTCTTAGTGTCTTAGATTAAATCTAAATTTTGTTTTAGTCATTGGGTTCGCTTTGATATATTAGAAGCTGATGTGACAGAACACACATATGATGACCACAGATGTGACAGAACCCAGATGGGCCAGGAACACAGATGGGCCCAGGAATCACTCTTCGAATCTGGTACTTGAATGAATCTTCCCTTGACTTACTTCTTTCCACATAGTCCCACTCCCTGTCGTCTGACATAACTCGGGGGAACTTGTTGGTGCTTTCCTCTATACTTGTAACAACAGCATAAAGCTGTTAGAAAAAGCAGCAGAGACAAATTAAATTATTTCTTAAAATTTAAAAGCACTGGATTAAAATAAAAATAATTATTATTTTTCTTTAGAAACAAAATACTTTATTAACATATTGGATGGAAGAAAAGGCTTTAAACTCAGGGATCAAATTAAATTCTCACTTTCACAACTGATATTAATAACTGAAGTTACACTTAAGATAGTGTTGGGAAATGTTTTCCATGCAGAAATCCATTAAAAACGTAGAATACAAAATATAGCATGAAAATGATCTTGTAATAGTTCATAGAAATCAGGCTAATAAAATAGTTTGATAGCAGTTTTACCAACATAACAGGAAGAAAGAGAGAGTTGTCCTTAGTAACACATGACACAAAATATCATCAGCTACAATAATTTAGTGCCACAGCTATCTGGATGCTTACCTTGCTGTCACTGTGATAAGTGATGTAATGGGGTGTACACCTGAGAGGTACTTTACGAATGGGCCATGGAGCGTCATATGTTACATGAGTTGGGAGCACACAGATACACAGGTCAGACTGACAAATTAAAAAAAAATATCTCCATTTCATTGATTTTGACATATGCTTCCTTTAAAAAAAATAATGTGTTTTTTAAGGTGAGCTAACACCAAATGATACTAAATTAATATGGTTTAATTGTGTACATTTCATTTCTTAAATTATTGCCATATATATGCATTTCATTATTCAAGTATGGCCATGCATCACTGTAGTAATAGTTTCTTTGATTGCGTATTTTCCATGATTAAATAATTGCCATGTATCACAGTAACACATCACCTTTTCCACTTCCCAGAACTCAGGACTTACTCCTAAACTACCTGCGAACACACCAGACTACAACAACATGGCAGCAATCACATGTGCAAATGGCTACTGGATAAAAATAATGCTGATCACATAGTAATAGTGTGCATTAATTGTGCTAAATTATTGGCGTGAATAACTTAAGCAATAGTATGCTCTAAATGTTTATAATGCAGCTATAAAAGACCTTTCTGTTGAAGTATAAAAATCCTTTGGGACAGTTAACATTGTGGAATGGGGCGAAGCAGGTGACCCATCCGTCAATCCCCATGGGATGAATCCTAAGAGATCCTTTACTTGTCATAAACATCCAGTGAGGATAAGGGCCACATATGAATACCTGGATATAATAAACACGCAAAAAAAATGTGTACATCAGAATGGTAAAAGTTGTAATTTGAGATATATATTTATTTATTTTTAGATTTAGATTTCTGGCCAACTTTGTCTAATCACCTGCCTAATTCAAGTATCATAACTTAGCTGCAGCCTTTTGGAAGTGTATTTCATGCGTGGTTGAACGAACTTTGTATAATTCAAACCAATGTCTATCAATGTTTTGTACAGTTAATCATAAAAGAGAAGATTCAGCGTTATAAAGTAGTAGTATTATGTGGTAGCAAGGCCAAATTACATTCATACAAACAAGAACTGAATTAGGGCTTAAAGAACTGGTAACTTCATCTTTTCCATAAGGTCATTAGTAAAGTAATAAGTAATGCTTTAATATTTTATCATTCATTCTTTGCTAGAATGAGGACTGGTTTGTATAAATAATCTAATCCTGTAATTGATCCTACCCCAGAGTAGCCAGACACATCATCAAAGTATCGCAGCTGCTGGATGTGGTCAGGAGGCGTGTTCTCATCAGGCGGCTCATCATCGTCTTCACCCTTCCTCCGCGCGTGCGACGGTTTCTCTCGCAGAATTAATTCATGTGATACTTTGTGAAAACGGATACGAAGGTGCTCTCCTGTCATCTGAATGTCTGCTGCACTGGGCACCCTTGGGAAGACCTCATAGATAAGCAAGTCTTCTTCGACTCTTGCCTGTAAAATATGAATGTGTTAATCTCAAATGAAATGGGGTCCATAATCAGTAGATCAATTTCAAAGCCATAAATATGTTTTGGATGTATCAATAAATTTAGAGTCATAAAATGTTTTTTATAATTTCTGACATGTTCAGACGTAAATGGAATTGGTAATAAAATCCACATAGGTTTGAGACTATCACCTATACATTATTGCAGTGGCGTAGCTAGGGTTGGTTCATCGTTCTCTCTCTCCACCCAAACACCCCCCCCACCCCCGAGGGATTTCTTCTTGTTAAAATAAGTCCACAGTATAACAATGACAAGAAAAAATTTATTGAAGGTCAGGAAGTAAATGTATCTAAGAACTGTAACAACATTAAGTTCTAGTTACTTTTACATTAAATTTACTTTATTTAAAATTTTCCTTTCCTGGTCTTCAAAGATGCAAAGCTGCATGGTGGATTGTAAATAGTTCTTGATATGCCTTAGTTTTGAATAGCTCTGCTCACATGAAGCCACAGACACAGATCGTAAGAAACATTTGAAGGCTTAGCAAGAGTATTGGAAGAGATTCTAGGAAGTCCTGTTTAGCTGTGAATTTCAAAATACCAAATACTGACAAGTCTATGACTTCAACATCAGCTGCCTGTTAAGTTTCCTCTAAGCGTTGGTATTTATTTTAAAAAGTTCATCCTCTGATAACTCATCATAGAAAGAGGTTAATTCTGGAACATAACCAATAACTCTTCTTCACTTTCTGATAGTAGACTCTTTGGTTGAACATCCATAAATATATCTGTTACTTCCTTGATCGCTGATAATCTGATCTAGCATTCAGAATGAAAGTGATTAATACACTCCAGCATCTCCCCACTGTTTTCTTCTCGCAAAGAGAGTCCAGCATCTATTAATTATTCCCTTTCCATTCTCTTCTTAAACTTTAATCTTCTCTCTACCGAAATTCCATATTTGTTTGATTTTAAAAGTGCCTTTTCATTAGCATGTTCGATCAAGTGACAGCGCTTCTCGTGCAGACACAAGAGTAAAGCCTTTAGTCTGCAGATACTGCTGTGTAAGATAACTTCCTCAAGTAGATCAGCCCAAAGGTAAAGATAGCAGATAAATGTGAAATCACAGACAGCATGCAAAAGACCTTGCGCTGTACCTCTGGTATCCAAATTTTTAAGAGTATTTCATAGAGCTTATCAAACTTATCTTTCACTGTTTTAACAGCAGCATGATGAGTACTCCAATTTGTTGTTGACAATCTTATTCTTTTCACAGACATTACAGTGTACAATTAAAACATCTTTTCAATGAGTGAATGCATCAAAGAAGGAAGATATTCTTTCAAGAGTATCGACAAATGAAACACATGAAGCCTTTTTTGGCAAAAGAGTGTTGACCACACAAGTTAAGTGAATGGCCCAAACATCCATTACTAATTGCTTTCTTATTTTTTCTTTATAGAATGGCCTGGGCAAGTCAATGGAACCCAGACATTGTGGCAGTATTCTTGTAACTTTGAGCTCTGCATATCATTATATCTGGTCCATCATGTTTTTAGATTTGTCCTGCTGACAATTTTTTCCATTTTTCAAGGCGACATAGGTGCTTTTCCAATGCCTCATTATTTTTGTAAAATTTGGGCTCAGTTTCCACGACTTATAAACCCATGTAACAAATTTGGATGTTGATTCTGTAACATTAACAGCAAACAATCTGCATAAAAAAAAAAAACAACCATTGCTGACTGATGAGTGAATAAACCATCCACGATCCCATCATTTTCTCGTCATTTGGCATCATCCTGTAGATCCATTGTTTTGTTAGTTGGCGCACATCTCCTTTAGATTTACCATCTTCCCTTGTCACTACGCTGAATGGTCCGTCTTTGATCTGAAACGAGGTTATACTCCATATTTTAATAATTTCAGACCAGAAAATAATCTGGAACTGGTACATCCCAGAGAGAAGCATGTGATCAAATGTGACGGTTTTTGTCATTAAGCATCACGTTTACAGTATCTTGGTTTGAATCAACATTCCACGTCAATCTCTTCCATTTTCTGTACTATAGAATGCATGCTGCTGGTATCGGAGGAATCAGTATCAATGAATCAGTGGTAGGCTGAGGAACATCATATCGGAGGAATCAGTATCAATGAATCAGTGGTAGGCTGAGGAACATCATTTGATTAACCCTGGTCATCATTTAGTTTCTTGACATATCACATCATGGATCCTGGTAGTGATTTTAGTAAGTCACATCGCTTCTTTTTTGCTTTTCACTTCTGGCAGCCACTAGGCCTTTTAGATTTGTGCAAGCCTGTGGCATGATAGAATAGTCCTCAAAAATAAAAATGCTTTCATTGCATTGTGTTGTAGATAATAAACGAAATAATTACTTTCGACAGTGCAAAAGCAACAGTCAATCAGAGCACTATCCAAAATAAAACACACAAAAGGTGGCAGGTAAAACCCAAGTTTCAAAATATGACAATCAGGGTCAAATTTTAAGGGACGGTGCTAGTGACAAATCGGCAAAAATATTAATTTTTTAGTATTTCTGGATTTCTATATATTTGGTTTCAAAAACATTAAAAAAAAAAATTAAATTAATTATTAAAAGATATTTGAAAATATTATTTTTTTAACCCTATACATGAGTAAAAAGTTATTTTTTCATGTTTTTACTTGTTACCGATTGATTCATGTACTTAGAAATTGCCCGACCACATGGTATTTAGTATCAATGACAAGCTTTATTTCTCAGAATTTAGATAAAAATAGCTTCCCGTCACTTACGAAACTTACCAAACACTTCAATCGGTGTTGAGTCATGGCTAAAGCGGTGTTTTCTGACCTAATTATAGGTCACCTCATTTCTGACGCAATTAAAGCACGCATTGGGATTGGTTACATGTGTGGAAAATTTACTTGTGATCTTTTTAGAAATTTGGTAAGACCAAGCAGTTTGTAAATATGCATTTATTCAATTTGGTGTTTCACCCCCAGCGATGGTGTCACCCGGTGTGGTCCGCACTCCCCCCCCCCCCCCCCCCCCCCCCCCCCCCCCCGCTACGCCACTGCATTATTGTATATTATGCATAAATTTAGTGAAAACTTTTGATGCCACAAACCATGAGATAAGGACGTGATTTATTATGTCCTAGGCCAAACATTTGAATTTCTTTCACAACAGGCATTTCCCCTGTGCTGGTTTTCTCTGAAGTCATCCTGCAAAAGTTTAAAAACCTAATTATCTTTCCAGTATAACCCTTTATTTAAAAAAAAAAAATATATCTCATTTTCTAACCATTGTTTAACACATAATGCATTATATATTTATTTAGGTGGAACTTAAAGTCTTTGAACACTAGCAAAAAGAAGATACTAATGAAAGTATGATTAGATTAAAAAAATACTTCTTTGAAAAGCATGACTCACCCTGTTTTGGTAGGATCAAAAGATGGCCCACTGTCTACCAGAGTCCTTTGACCAAGTGGAAAACTTTTGACTGTGTAGACCAGTTTGAACTCTGTCAAACTGTATATCTGTGGACAACCACATCTTGAATTTTATCAATTGTTGATACATGGATACCACATTTGGTTATGGTACGATATGTCTGGTGCCTTTGTGTGATAACTTATTTTAAAAACAACACCTCAAGGAAGTATTCAATCAACAGCCAAATACGGCAATTAGGGAACTATGATGTCTTTGTGTGCCATCTATATATTATACATGAAAGGATTTTGATTTTTTTAATTTCCTTGCCCCACACAGTTTCAAACAAACCTGATCAGTACTCCCAAACGGGCTCCTCTTCAAAGCAATGTAAGTTTAAAAAAACCTACTATATATTTAGAGCATTAGACCCCCCCTGCTTCACATTTCCAAAATAAACTACTGATCTTTAAATGTTTGTCATTCAACACTTTGATTTCATCAAAAAAGTGTATTTAAAACATGATAATTTCAAGATATTTTATTTGGCACTAAATGGAAGCCCAAGTTGGTGGTCTTTACCTCAAGCTGCCCATGTTCTCTAGATATCAGTAGCCATGACGATACTTTAATCTCCTTTTTCTTGGTCTCAAGTTGTCTGTCAATTAGTGTTTACAAAAAAAACTTGTTAATTGCAATGTAAAAAGTGTGAAAGCTTCTTTAAAAAGTTTCAGTAAAAATTCAATGATGATCATCAATGCATCATTTGATAACATCGCCCACTATCATTCAATGCTGTGTAAAAACAATAAATTATAGAGTACCAGTGTCCTTTTAAAATATTGAAAAAAAAATTAAATTAAGAACACGTTTTGAAAAAGGATTAAGACATATCTACTGCTTCAACACCTCATGTGATATTAATTATTTAATTGACTTTGAATCCATTAGCTGGAAATGTAAGTATGAAAGAGAACAATTCTAAAAGCTTATTTCCAATTACCGATTGTTAGCTTAAAACAGTAAAAAAGACAAAATGTTAGAAGACAATATGATGGATGGTGAAAGTGAAGACATACATATCTTTTGCATCTCCACTAGGCTTCTTTTCCGGCACAGTGAATATTGAAGTGTCCCCATACAACAGTTCATCTTCATCATCTACTTCACTGTATAATTAGAGGAAGGAAAAAAAGAATTAAAGTTAATAAATTGGATGAGATAAGTATCTATTGCACATAAGAAATTATAGTTTATTTGTAAAATGAATAAAGATAATTTGAAAATATAGCCAATGAACAAAAAATATTATGTTTGTAAAAAAATTAGGTCAAATCTTTTATTTAAAAAGAAATGTGTGAATATTGCTTTTCTTTTCTTTTCAGCAGTATGCTCTTTGGGTGCAGCTCTGATACAGATGTAAACCACACATTGCTTGGAGAAAACAAACAACAGAAATCATGATTAAAACTGTATTCACTCTTACTCTGGTTTGAAACTTGGAGCCTTTTCAGCCGGCCTCACTTGCTCAATTTTTGTGACTAAATCTTCAGCTTTAGGAGTCTCCGTGACAAAAAGACCACTGTAGTCTTTATAGGTGGTCACTGCTAATATGCGTGGTTTCTGTGGGAAGCAAAGCACAGAAAAAATTTTTAAAATAACTTGTCAGTGGGGCAATGAGATATATGTGACCTTTAGCTTTGTCTATATAGGCAGTCATATATAAGAAATTGTTTCACTCTGTTTCTGACACTATTCTGGCTGTCTAAATAAATGTTTAAATGTTCCCTGAAAAAAACATAATTTGATATGAAATTAATGATATCAGTCTATTAAAACTCATTTAGCCATGAGGCTTTGTATCTCTGCCTGAATCTATTACAGGCAGCAAACGTTAACCTATTTCTCCACATCAGGCCTAATTTGATTGACCTGTGCATTAACCATTTCTTATGTTTTATTCCTCATTAATTATTACATTTTATTAGCATAATGGGGATAAATCATCCATGTATTGTTCAACCTTTGTTATAATCTTCATAAGATAGGGTTTACATCACTCTGCATCTTATTCCATTAAGCAAAAAGGTATATACAGCCTCTTATTCTGAGTTAAATTCATAACAGTGTCTATGAGGAATTAGAATCTGATGAGAACAGTCCCCTAGACAACCTGCTATAATAATCTGATGGGAAAAGTCCCATAGACAACCTATTGTGATTATCTGATGGGACCAGTCTTATAGACAACCTGCTGTGATAATCTGATGTGAACAGTGTTATAGCCTTGTTTTGACCCAATTTTACTTCAATGTAGCATTGTGGCGACCCAAAAGTTTTTACACTTGCTGTGCTGAAAGTGAATATATATTTTATTTTTTATTGTTTGATTTTGAATTTTTGCATAAATTTAATAGTAAAATTAAATTGAATATTGTTAATATTTTGCTATCATTTTTCTTTGTATTCAAGTTTTCAGTCCTTTGTTATGTATTGTTCAACAAACGAGCCAAATATTAAAACTGATAAATTTGCAAAATAATATAACAGTATGTAAAAACAGTCCCATAGACAAAATGCAAGCTAGATGGTCACAGATCTGCTTCTGCATACTTCTTGCAAACCCTTTGAACTGAGCTACATTTGAAAGTTCATGATGATTTTTAGCATTTGCTTCATATTTAGACTTGTTGAATATAATGATTTGTCAATTCAAAATAGTATTTTCAAACTTTTTTTAAGGCTTTCTAGAAAATCTGAACTGCTTTATTATAAATCTCAATTTAAATGATGTTTATTTTCATCAGGACGTCTATTTCTAATCATTTTACCCTACTCCAGATTGTGATATCATTTTTTTCTGAAGGTGATGCCCACCATTAAAAACACATGCACTTTACCCTCTTCTTATATTTTTTGTAAAACGCTACATACTTGTGGTATTGGCATTTTACTGGCCGACAATCTGGCACCTCCCATGAGACGGTCATCTTTCAGTGTAAACATCATCATTTGCCCCTCAGCTCCCATCACTACAACATGAGGGTCACAGACAGAGCAACTTTGTATCGATGAGCCTAAGTCAACAGGTATATGTTGAATTTGTTTAACTGAAACGAAAAGATTTTTAAAAATAATTATAAATACAAATTTACTTCCACCCACTTTCTTTCCGATCTTCTGAGCTTTGTTTTGTTAGAGATTTGTGCCCATTCTTGCTCTTCTGTCCTTTGTTTTCATTAGGGACTTGTGCCCATTTTTATTCGTTACTTTCATTTTTAGGTATAAGTAGGATAAATATATATACATTATGTACATTTAATTTATATTTATATTAATGTTTTTTGTTGTACTGATGAAGGCATTTGACGAAACATTAGACTTTGTATTTTGTGTTACCATAATTAAAGCTTAACATTTATTGTATTATTTACAAAAATTGTTTGTGTCTCATTGATCTAAATGCAAACAGAAATGCTCAAGATTTTTTAAATTGAAAACTTGGTCGTTTGAGTTTGCCCTTTCAAAAAAACAGACACTAAAAAACCGGCATTGTGCATTATTTGAAAAAAACGTCTCAGTGGATTACAATTTTTTTTTGGAGAAATTGTATTGTTACTTAAAAATGTGAAACCAAAAACTTCCATTATTTGAAATCGTCAGAATTCTGAATGGACTGACATTTGACTCACCATTGAAAAAGAAAACCTTTACTTTTTCACTGAACACATATATAAATAAATACAAAATAATATTTCATTTTTATAACTTTTTTAAACACCCTATGTGTAGACCAATAACCTCCAATCTGTTTGTATATTTTTCTGACTTACTTCCTTCCAAGAGTCTCATAGAAGTGGGTGAAACCTGTAGAATGTATCGCTTATTGCCGATGTTCCCGACAAACACAGTTGATGTTTGGGTGCTGAATCCACTGTGATCAAGTTCATTAATTTCATTCCCTGTCTGCAAAACCTGAAGAAAATAAAGTATAAAGCGTGCCCATCTTTATTTAGGGTACAGCACGCATCAGGCTAATAGATACACATCTCTAAATATTCTCTAAAAGGGTCTAAATTGTGTAAGATCAAAGAAAAATCAGAGAATTAAAACAGCAATGATATTGTGGTATGTCTGATCTAAAATTTACACTGATATTATCCATAAAACATTTAATTTTTTTTTTTATTGCATACTTCTATATGTGCAAATACAAAGATGTTTGTTGTTTGGTTTGTCTCAAATTGAGCTCCAACATATAACTAGTCTTATATTAAATATATTATATCTCTCTAGGAGAACTCAGTGGACAAGGTAGAAGAGTTACCACCCATGTTGCTGGTCATAAAATATTTATCCTGTGTTGAATTTTAAGTCTCACAAAAGTTTTAGCTAAACATTCACCAAATCTTTTCTTTCTCCTTCTTTTAAAATGATATTTAAATACTCACCATACTAGACTCACGCCTGCTAAGGACCAAAAACGCGTGACCACCACCAACGGCAGATTCCTGAGCACTGTCTGCACTAGAAGTTTTTGTTTCTTGGGCATCCTCGTCCGTGTCATTTAGGCTTGTGGCTGAGTGAACGGTCCACATATCAATACAACCAGAGAGTGAGAATGTTGTGACCACCTGAGGTCGAATGCTATGCTGAAAATTCAATCACATATGAAAGCTCATTAACCATGTCCTTAATTTTTTAGATATATTGAAATTCAGATTTCCCTTTTTTTTTTTTTTTTTTAATACTGGTGGTGCACAAGTTACATTTAGGTCAACCTAAGCAGATAGAATAGTTGTAGACGCAGATATTATTTTTTTGAATGCTATGCTGAAAATTCAATCACATATGAAAGCTCATTAACCATGTCCTTAATTTTTTAGATATATTGAAATTCAGATTTCCCTTTTTTTTTTTTTTTTTAATACTGGTGGTGCACAAGTTACATTTAGGTCAACCTAAGCAGATAGAATAGTTGTAGACGCAGATATTATTTTTTTTGGGTGGGGTGGTTAAAATTGTTAAAAAGTTTAACTAGAATTTATCCCATTTCATTAAAACAGATGAATGCATAATAATTTATGTATCTTTTTTAGCCTGCATATATCACTATTTTTCCCAACTAAATAGTCAGAAGAATTAAAATTTTAAAGGTCCCAGTAAAAAAACTTCACTATTTAGATTTAGAAGTGTAGTTATATATATAATTCATGCTGAACAGTATTTTTTTTTGAAGGTGGGGAAGGGGGGGGGGTGTGTTTCTTAAGAAGGTGTTCTAAATATATTTTGAAATTTTAAAGATCAGTGGGATTTTGTCACACAATGTCAAAACACCTACGGGACTCCATCTCCAGGTTTAATTTCACTTTTGCCCTCTCTTAGAAGAGTTGCTATCCAAGGTTAATGAGTCCCATCCATATATATAAATATTGCATATGTTTTAAAGGAAATTCTAATTCATTTAATATGTGTCTCATTATGCAAATACCATTTCAAATTATTGAAATGCGGATGGGAACAAGTAATACAAGTAATAATTATTGTTTATTGTTTGATGTTTAATATAAATATTAGCCTTATTTAACCAGACTCACCTGAAGGACAGATATAGCTCCATTTTTACCATGCCCAGATGTGGTAACCAGTTCCAAGTCAGGGTCTATATGAGAGCTATACTCCTCAGATAGAAATGCAGGCTCTCCCATGGCAACCTGTCCACAAGGTGCTATGTTCCAGATGTTATCACAAACCTTCACAATATTGGAAAAACAATTAAAGATAAATTTAAACAGTTCAGATGAGGATTGCTACTTAAGAAAAGCATACAGGTGCTTTTCTCCAGATTATTAGATGTTGGGAAAAGTTGATAACTCAAAGAGATAATTTAACTGTGGGATGACACCAAAAGATAATTAATCTATGGGAGAACACTACAAGATGTTTATTTATAGATACTTAATGGAAGACACCACCAAGATGATGAATCTACGATGCCTAAATATTTGCATATATTTATTTACTATATGAACAGCTCACAAGTTCCTCACCTCAAAAGTATATGATGCAATCTTGGTTCCTGGTTGGGTTTCAAATGCTCCATAAACTTCAAGCTCATCATCATTTTCTATTTCAGACACATCAGACGCTGCCGATCAAATAAAATGGATTACAAACTCAGTCACCAAGTCGTCCAAGACATGTGATTAGAAACCCTAATTCAGAGACTAAAAGGCTCAAAATTATCAAAGGTTTAGACAAACAACGTCATATGGAACACATGGAAGAAAATGAAGAATTTAATTGACTATTCCAAAGGTATGTCCAGAAGCTCAGGATACAAGTCTCAAAATGCGTAGAGTCATGAAGTGAATGGAGAGGAGAAAAGCAAAAAAATAATAAGCCCCCATCTCTAGGTAACACCAGGGCCATGACATGCAAATGCTGGGCCCAGGATCAAAGCGTGCATTTTGGCCCCCTCTTCCCAAAAACGATAAGCTTAAAACACTTTTTCGATGAACAAAAATATGATTTTTTTCACCTTTTTAAAAATAGGGCCCGAGGGAGGTGCCAGCTTCGCAAGGCCCTGGATTACACTAAAAACAGGAGCATTAGAGGTGATGAAATACCTAGCTGTTCAAGACCCTCCACTCGCCTCTTCTTATTTGTTGAAACCCCTGATCTCTTCTCCTCAGCCTGTATGACAGTCCCTGAAGACTTTTCTGTGTACTTCAGTAAAAGTGAATTTCCCAGTCGAGAGCCCAGGAACAGATACCCATCAGCACAAACACACATCTAAAATTAACAAATTCATTAACTGCGTCCCGTTCCGGCAATGGGGTTAGGGAAGTCACTAATTTTTATATGTTATCAAAGATAAAAATATTCCATATGAGCTTGAACTTCATTTATTCATTAATTGGAAAAATGGTTTTCTGAGTCACATTACATTTTAGTCAGTTTCATTTGAAACAAAAATAATTTAACACAGTAATGATTTAATTTTACACCAAAAAAAACATTTCTGTAATTGGCCATTATGGGTTTCTGTTAAAATTGTGTGCTTTCAGTTAACTGGTATGTTTTTTTGAAAAGAAGGTTAACTACAGAAGAAAACGTCATGTTAAAATTGTATGCTTTCAGTAAACTGGCTAATATTTAATAGTATTTTTGTATTTGTGCATCTGTTTAACTACAAACCAGAATATAGTTTAAGTGACACTAAGGAGTGGTGTTTTTGTTGTTGTTTTTTTTTAAAGGGAACTCCTTAGGATTGAAGTTGAAACAGCTTATAGTTCCTATGCAGACAAGAATTATTAATCTATCGAATTATTAATCTATCAAATTGTTTATCTTAACATTTCATGTTCCTTTTCAAAAGTATTATAGTAATTTAATAATTTAAATAGAAATTTAAAAACAGGTACAATGAGCAGATAGATTATTTTCAAGAATTGAAAGGTAAATAAACATTTTTTTAAATTTATATTACTTTTTAACAGACTCTCCAACTTCCACAGGTGTGCCACCCACCCCTCCACCCCCCCCCACCTCATCCCCCATTCAAAAAAGAAGGGAGAAAAAACGCACATCACCAAAGATGTGTATGCATTTTAAAAAATTTTTTTTTACATTCTACAGAGGTCTAAAGCAGTAAAGAATATGAACCAAAAACTTACATTGGTAGTAAGGACACTTGAAGCTGCACGGTCAAAGTGAAAGTCTCTCATGCATCTCATTCTATCAACAACCAATGTCAGGACATATCTTTTGGGAAATTTAAAACAATTATTTACTTTTATTTTAAAAACAAATCTAAGCAGTAGAGTAGATTGTCTTATTTTACCTTATAAACATACAAACCAACAGGCTGAAAGTATCTCTTGATGAATTTTTTCTTTACAGACAATTTGTTAATTAAAGAATATAATTTTAAAAAATAATTTTAAATGAATTTGCTTATAGATGGAGACTGCCAACCCTGGGATTACACTTACACATAGGTGCCTCTCGTTTAGAGGTATCTGCACTAACATTGAGAAAATAATTTGTCACAAATGATGTTTAATTTCCTGAACATTTTAATTTTCTTACTTATTTGACCTCATACTCACAGTTCTCCCCCTTTAAGAGACAGCACCAATCTGTCGTTAGATATGATGGCAAAACGAGCACAGTCTAATGTACATTGAACATTATCTTGCGATTCTGTTAAAAGAAAAAAATATGTTTCTTCTATTCTAAAAAAATAATAAAAGTAAATTAAAGCTTTATGGATATGAGAATGTAGGTATAAAGCTTTGAGCATGAACATTTTTCAAGGGCTCAGTAATCATCGATGTAGTTTTTTGATAAGTTAAATTTTTATTGGTTATAAACACCCCCTACTTTAGTTCTGTTAATGTGTAATAGTTTCTAGTAAACTTAAATGCAAAGAAAGATCATCTAACTCAAACTAAGTTTATTTAAACTTACTAAGGGGAAAGGCGGATGATGATTCAGCAATGCTGTTTAGTGAAACACCAAACGGTGGCACACTTTGATTGAGATACAGTAGAGAATTGACAGCAAAAATGAGCACTCCACCTGCAGGAAAGTCGAACTATGCAATCAAAATGTAACCAACAACAACAGCTATTCACGCTCAACTAGTGCTCACAACATTCTACAAACGATCTGTGTGAACACTTCATTCCAACTTACCGATGGGCTTGGGTATTGGTGCTACACTAAAACAATCAAATGGTAAACTGGCCTGGGACCATATGACAGGATGCACTTTTTGTTGAATATTCAATGAGATTGCGACTATACAACATGTGTCCGTCCTGACTGCTGTTCTCCTAGATATCATAAACAAAATCAAAAACACTTTTTAATGAAGAACCCTTGCCAATAATATTAAAAAAAGTATATTCTATAAATCATTGCAATATACAATGACACCAAAAACATGAATAGCTATATGCTTTTGTCTTTCAGGCAGTAGGTGAAATTAGCTTCATAGCTTTTTATGGACAACAGGATGCTTACTTTCTACTAATGTGTTAGCCTTTTGATTTTCAAAGCCCCTTTTCCTTCTCTAAAAATTTTTTAATTTTTAACAAAATGTGCATTGCATCTCCATATTTGGTTCACACTGTAGATATAAAGCTACCTTACTTTGGTAGAAAAGACACTTGAGACTGTACAGCCAAGTCTCTCATAAATATCATTATAAAATTTCAAGTTTATCAACTCAGTACTGAGTCGATACATACACACATGTTACTTACCCTGCCCACGTTGAAAGAGGTTCGTAGAGTATAAAAACAGTGGGCTCAAAGTAACCATGAAGAAACTGGATGTCCAAAATGTTTATTATCTTTTCATCCATTTTTCTGAGGTCTATTGTATATGAGGACATAATAGGAGACCTGAAGAAAATACATTTTATTTTATAGCAACGCCAGAAGAACATATTGTATAAATTACATATGCGTTAAATTCAAGAAAGACAACCCAGTTATACCACTTAAATAAATTGTAATCATTGGATGTCTCAACCACAAAAGCAATAAATCATAATTTCTTTTTCAAATGTGTGCAGGGTTATAAAAAAATAATTAAGTTTGATTTTACCAAATCCTTATTATTATGTCAACTTAAAATATTGTGAAAGATACACTATTACTATGTGAAATAGGCATATAGAGATGCTTTCAAAATTTCAACAATATACTTACTTCCCAACACTACCTGAAAGTGAATCCAGGTCGTCCATTAAAGCATCTTTTCTAAATGGTAGAACAACCAGATGTGTCCCATAGATAAGCATTCCAGCACACCGTCCATCAGGATCAATACGGACAATGGGAAGGTGAATATTGCTGTGGTAACCACCCTAAAAATGTATGAAATTATAAAAATTATTATCTTATAATGATGGAAATTGATTAATTATGTATTTCTGTTACATGAAGCTATCCATCTTTTTTTTTTTGAAAACTATGCTGATTTGATTTACTCTAGAAATAAATTACATGAATGAAAATTTATCAATAAATAATATTAAATTAACAAACCCTGTAATTATGAATGGATATTTTAAAAATAACATGATAACGAAACTCAAGATTGTATATCAGCTATTACAATAATTCATAAGAAAAATTAATCTGTGAAAACTCCGCCCCCCCCCCCCCCCCCCCCCACCACCAAAAAGAAAAGTAATGAAATATTGTCAAGTCCCTAAACAGTCAACTTTAGGTAGATTTACATCTGAAAACAGCAGAGCTTATGTAGAGCGCCTGATTCTTTAAGAGTTAACAAGAAATAATTTACTTGGAGTATTTCATTAAGTCAAAGTGTAAAGTTTGAAAAAAAAATATTTTTGAGCTATTGATAGGCTTACCTTCAGCTCAGGTTCTTCAAACTGGTGCAATGAACAGGTCTTAAGGTCATGTGTGCTGGGATCATATTCTACCACTGACAGCTGGAATATTTGAAAGTTAAGATTGGCAAAGACAATTTATAAATACTTTTTTCTAAAGATAAATGTTATGTTAAGTGTCAAGCTCTGAAGACTACAGTTACCTGTAGATGAGTAAGTGTTAATGTTTGAAGGAATCAGTATTTACTTGTAGAAATGTAGGATTTCAAAATGTTAATGGAACTAATTTTGACCTAAAATTTTTAACTACCAAATAATATTGCAAACTCCCATCAGCAATTTTAACAAGAATTTATTTAAAAAATAAAAAATTATTTAAAAAGTAATTAACATTCACCTCATTAGTAACTTCAGGGAGTTGGTTAAAATTATCTTTAAAGATTTTTAGGTGTCAATTATGAACATTTTTATAGGGGCTTTATAGTTAGTTTTTGAAGAAAAAAAACATATGCAGATGCCTGAGAAAAGAAGAAAGGCACCAAAATTATTTTCATCTACACTTGTGAACAAGCAACTCACTTTGGCATCTAAGAAGCTGAGAAGCAATACATCCCTGTTTGCACCAGCAAGCTTGACAGCTGCAAGCGATTGTATATTCCCATGGACACTGTATGAAGCCAAGCACTCAAGACGAGTCTTTACATCTTCTAGAAGACAAAAATTACAAATAAAAAATCAGTTTATTAATGGTTATATAGAGATATTTGGATACTGTTTCAAAGATCAACATATATCTATGGCAGGAAACTGGTATATAAGAAAAATAACAAAGTCATTAAATATTACTAACCTTTTTCAGGTTCAGTAACAAGTAAGCCATCTGGGCTGACCAGCTGTTGGTGAATAGCAAATTAAGGATAAGTTTACATTTAAGTATTACCACATCATTACTTCCTTATCAAGTAATAGCTTACCTGATTCAAATTGAAATATAACAACAAAATATAGATATTTAAAACCTATTCAAATAAATGACTCTTTTTTAAATAATTTCCTAAATTAATAGTTGATGTTCAGTGATTTAAATTTCATCATTTTAACTTTTGGGGTAAAAATTTCTTTTAAGAATAATTTTTTTAACAACATAACTGACCTCAGGTTCAGAACTGAGTCGATACACATGCAACTGATTTACTCCAGCGACAATCAAATTTTTTTCTTCCCAACTAAAGAAATGGGCACAAATGCAATGTTCTATTCCAGTAGCTGGGTGGATTTGCTTGTACATGCAATGCATGATTATGTTGTAACTGGTTCTTCTGCTGTCCCTTTGACATGTATGAATATAAATAAAAAAATTATTACAATTTATTCAAAATTTTCTGAATGCTTGAATTTGAATTCAAGTACAGTCTATTTGGCAAAATTGTTATTTAATTCACTTACATATTACTACATTTATTTCATTTATAAATATAATTGGCCTAAACTATAATATAGGCCTATTATTAGAAATTTGGAAATATTTTAAAGGCTCTTTCCATGATTGTCAATATAAAATATGTATTGATTACAAATTAGGTCTCTGTGTTAAAATTTTATTATACATCAAATTAATCATTCATTTCAGTTAAAACTAGCATACATGGTTGGCATGGAACACTTGGGTAAGCAATTACTCAGTCCCTTGTGACTGCTATTTTATTAGTCTAATAATTATTACGTATACTGTAATAAAATAAAAAGCTTGAGTCTTAAGGCCTAGTCCATTTCTGAGCTAGGTTCTTCGGTAAAGCAAGGGAGACTACTTCAAAATTTGTATGGGAAATGGGCGGCGGCACAGAAGAATCAAAATTTTTAATTTTTGGACGTTGGGTATTTCCGTTGATTAAGGGACTATTTTGTCATAAAATTGTAGTATCCTTCCACATTAGGGGACATCTTGACCTACATTCCAACATACAGTTTTGCCTTTTTGATCGAAATTTGTTTTAAAAATCATATAAGGCATCTAGGTCTTTCATATTAAATTGTGAAAAGCATTATATATTGATGTATATGTGTGCCAAATTTCATTGATGTAGGTCGTGTCTGACGATCGCTACGCTTGTCCCAGTAACCTGTTTTACCATAAGGACGCTTTGCCTAATTTCGACATGGAGTGGGCCATGTCCCCTTTTTAATGGCAGAAGATGCCGATACTTGGGAAATATTTAATTATTACCACTATTTACATCAAAATATTTATAAGTTATGTTTTAGATTGAGCTTAAATGTTATTTAAAGAATAATATTTTAATTTGAGGTTAAAAATCCCAGTAAAATTTGTATTATAATTGATAATAATTTGCTGTGTGCAAAACGTTGTCATGGGCAGCCATTCACAGTTACTTGCATATTGGCTATACCGTAGTATACTATTACAGAGTTTTATTCATAAAAGTTTGCCATGTGCAAAAACTATTAAATCATTGGTTAGGGAAAGCTTTAATTAATTAGTCATGTGCCGAAGTTGAAAGTGCAAAATAAATAGTCCCTAAACATTATTTTTGCAATAAGGGGATGCGTTGTCTTATATAAACTATATAGTAATTGTGCATGACCCGATCTGTGGAAAGAGGTCACAAGATGTGGAGGTTTCATTCATAGTAAAAAATACCAAACGAACTCACACTTTAACAATTCGTAGCTAAAAATTACTAAAGCTAAAAAGTTTATTCTAATTTCATTTATTTATTTGAAATTTGCTCTAAATAACTGTAATATTTAAAAAATTATTTTGAATTTTTTAAATTTTTTTACCAAGCCGAAGAACCTAGTTTGAAATGATTTAATTAGCCTCATCCTTCGAAGTCCAGTACCAAATTATTTCCAATGATTACTCCTTACTTAAAAGTCTTAGGCATCATTTTGTTTTGGAATTCATGTTTGTGTACATTTCAATAAATTTGTTAAATTATGGCAGGTAGACCAGCCGCAACGATAAGTTTGATTATTTTTCCAGCAGCACAACAGGGCAGAATTGAAGTAACTCCATGTGAGTTGTATGCTGTAATGTCAAACAAGCTTGAATGGTTGGAGTGGCTGGGCCGACACTGCTTGATCAAAAATAACAATGGCGTTAGTCGCTCGTGCGGAATGCAACTACGGTTTTTAGTGGCGTTGTTACCCATGCAACACCCGCGGTAGTGTTAGAACTGGGTCATTCTTTGCCAATTGCAATCTAACAAGTGAAAAACAGTTATTATCATGTATTATTAGATTTATGAAGTCAAGTGCAAACACGTTATGTTGTTCGAGAGCCTAGTTAGCTGGGACACTATCATCAACTATAACAATTATCTTTGTCAGGATTTCTGTCAATGGATGCTGACAACCAATCAACTGCTGGGAGGCTTTGATGCAAACTGCCAGTCTGTTTTTGTTGAGATGGATGAGTTACTTTTTCCATAGAAAATAGAACAGTGGACAGGGACGCGTTGATAAGTGGGTTGTCTGCTTGGTTGAGCGTGGTAGAGGACGATGTTAGATGGAGGTTGTTGGACATCGAGATGCACAAACACTCAAGCGCATTAACACTAATCATGTGTTACCAAGGACCCTATCGTCATGAACGCTTGGAGAGGATATCAAAATGTCGCTCAGCTCAACAATGAGATTTATGCCCACGCTGTCATTGTGCAAACGCGTGAATTTGTTGATTCAGTAGACCAGGACATTCACACAAAAGCTATTGAAGGACTTTTGATGCAAGTGAAACGTAAACTTCGCTCTCAGAGTGGTACTAGTCGCGGTCTGTTTGCCAACTACATGGGGGCCTTTCAGTAGCGTAACAGTAACAAGCAGAACAATTTCAGCTGCTATTTGCAAATGCTATGAGCCAATTACAACATTTAGTATTTACTGACTGGTTTGTAAAGTGACAGTTATTTGCAAAAGCTATGACTGACATTTCAACTATTTTCTAACAATAAAAACTGTGTATTCCAATTTTCTTCATACAAAATAATTTGGGACCGGACTTCGGAGGATTGCCGCCTCTTTTACTTTAATAGGTTACTTAGACTTAGTTTTAATGGCTAAATCCGAGGACGGCTGCCACGGCGTCTTTTGTAAGTTTATTATAGTTGCAGTGAATTAGGGTTTAGGTTAGGCATCGGCATAGGGATCGATTTAGGGTTCAGGTTAGGCATAGGGATTGATTTAGGGATACATTTGCGAAATTCGATAAAATAGTGTCAGGCGTCCCCATTGTTTACCGTTTTAATTTTAGTATCTGACATTATTAGTTTAGAAGTTAGTTGTTAATTGTTAGTTCCTTAAACTTAGTCAGAGTCAATGAGAGTCGGATTGTGAGTAAGAGTCTGAATAGTATTACTAATAAATAAAATACCAAAACGAGGTATGTGTGAAGCTTGAATAAGATAACAGGACAAAAAACAAAGAATAGAGCACAGTAGACAACTCAAGAAGTTATATTTTCATTTCTACTGTTGGCTGAGGAAGGCTTTATGTCGAAATGAAATGTCCTTGTTTTTTGTCCTGTTATTGTTATCTTATTCTTATTTATTCAAGCTTCACACATACCTCGTTTTGCTATTTTATTCATTTACTAAGCTTGAAAGAAGTCCTTTCATTTATATTTTCTAGTATTACTAACTATAGTTCAACTAGTCTAAGTGCTAAGTCTAAGTCTTAGTCTAAGGCTAAGGCTAAGGCAAGGAGTAGCTTGAGTCTTGAATAGGAAGAAGTCGCGTACGGTCCATCCGATCCCTTTTAATTTTAAGATTGACTAAGTAAGATAATTATAACTATATCAGAAAAAACCGCTTCGAAACACTTACTTAACATAAATAAAGTAAAATCTATCCTTAATTAATAATAAATTTTAAAAAAATGAAATTAAACTTTAAAATATCAAAATTACCGCTAGGCATCAGTGTTCAGCATTACAGTTATCAATTCCATTTTTTTAACTTTTAATATTGAATATCATTTCCTTGGAGTGACTCCGTTCATGATTACCATCAATAGGCCTATTGATACAAGCCGAGCCATTCAATGGATTATAAAATAAGTAAAACAGAGTAGGGTTAAACCTGAAAAAAGGAACGCAACAAAACAACGAACGTGTCGACAGAAAGCCACCGTCAGCGAACAAAACAACAGAAAAAACGGTTTGGAAATGAAATAAAAAATAAGAAATAGCACTTAGCCTAGAAGTAGTATCCGTGGGCAGCAAAAGACAATTATAATTTAAATAATTAAAGAGATTTATTGAACTTGACTAACTTATAATTATATGCTTATAAACCCAACGGCTGCTTTTTAAATATATCTTTTTAAAATTAATCTTTATAAAATGGTTGCCTCTCCCGGGGCCTAACTTGTGAAAGCAAATAGGCCTGGATTGAGCTTGTTATTTCAGGTCACCATTCTTCATCAAAAGAAATATCTTTCAAATACCGACTTTCGATTAACCATCCACTTAGTTGAATGATTGTTTTGTTCATTCGCCACCCCACTAATAGTTCTTTTTAACTGGGTCAGAACGATGAGCTAAAACTTAGAATGAGGCCAATGTTTCCAGAGTTCATGTATCTCATATAATGAGCAGTAATTGATTATAAAATTATGCCAGGCGTTTTTTAATTCATAAAATCTATTTCTTTTCGTTTTACTTGGCAAAAATACCACCCACCCCCATATGGAGAGAAAAAAGTGCCACCCCTTTTCCCAACCGGGTATTTTTTCAAATAGTGAGCTACACCACTGAGTTGGGAGTTAACCACTAGTAAAAAATTGTCAAAAATTGTTTTATTTTTGGCGCACAGATAAGCACCTCATTTTATTTTAAGTATGCACTGATGTTAGAATTTTTATATAGCATATAGTTTTTAAAAATTCACTTTATTTTATGTTGAAATTTCAATACTGGGGGGGAAAATAGGGAAATGTAATTAATATTCATAATTGTACAGAAATTATTGCAATAAGTTATTCCAAAAGTAAATTGAATTAAAATTTGTTTATTTATTAAAAAAATAAAACACCAATTTTTTTCACCCATAACAAAGTGCCACCCGGGCGGTCGCCCCATACGCCCCTGGAGAAGGTAGCAGTAATATGCCATTAAGCAATTTTCTCATGATTAAAATTAATTTTACATTCATAAACTGTTCAGCGATTTTGGACGAAATGAATAAGGTAAAGACGTTAAATTTGTTAGAAAGTAGATTCAACTGAGAAAAATTATAGTATGAATAGTTTTTAATACCCCCTAATACCTAACAGCGATGATGTGACTTTTCATACCTTGCGTGTTACCCAGTGGCGTATTTTGACAAAATACCCTTCCACTACCGCTCCCACGTAAACAAAACATGTATAATAAATTGGTAATAATATTTTTAAAAAGTGCCGCGCGGGTCGTTGCGCCCCTAGGCACGCAGCTGGTTTCGTTCAAACCTTAAAATAATGGTAAGTCTTTGACTATGTATATCAATGTTGGCATATGATAACATAAAATTAAGTTGTTATTTTTTAAGTATCTAAAGTTTTCACTTTATTTCGGTAAATAGCTATACCAATTAGGAAGTGTTGAATTCAACTTGTAGATTTATCTTATGTCCGGTCAACCAGAAAAACAAGTGAAAGCTTGATAATATTTTATAATGCTTTTGGATTTACTCCAAAATAATCAAGATTGAGTGATTTGCAAATGATATCCTAACCTGTAGTTTTGAATCAATACTCAAAATGACTTCACAAACAGAAAAAGAGTTTGCTGATTATGATGGCAACAATTGTTGGAACGAAGTTTTTCAAGTAATTTTTTCTTTAAAAAAAATAAATAAAAATAGCCGATATGATTTATGATAAAGTGCCACATATATTGCCTCTTAGTCTTAGTTGTCTTAGTGTTAGTCATTACTAACTAAGGGCCAGTCCTGAGCCTATTAAAAAAAAAAAAGCTAAGACAATGAAATCAATGAAAATAATTCATACAGTTGTGAAGTTTTTCCATAACCATAAGTCATAAGTTCATAGTCCCACCACGTCCTGATACAAAAAGGCTTATTTTGAATCCATCAGTCAGAAATGAAAGTGAAAAAGCATTGTCTGAACTGAACATTTAAAGTCTGAAAGTTTGAAAGTGAATGACTGTCACTGAGTCAGGGACTCAGTCCATGTGAAGCTTTAACTCATCTGTTCCCTGTACGCCCTATGCCCTAATTAATAATTAGTAGGAATAGGTAATAATTAGTAATTTATAGTAGGGTACCTACCTAAAGTTAAAGTGACAATTAAAAAAAAAAATCATTTTGGCCTATATAGCCTATAAGCATTTTGTCGCCATGGGTGTAAAAAAAATATAAATATTTGTGGCTACACGTACAACTCTTGTCTTTGAGGCATTTAACAAAAATTAATAATTATGATGCATTTTTGGATGAATTATATATTTTCAAGATTCAAAACCTGTACTGGACTTGTAAAAACAGTATGAATAGTCTACTGTACAGGTACCCATGCTCATGTCCATACTATTTTATTCACAGGCTGTCACAGGGCTTGAACTGTAACAGCTTGAATGCAGACTTTATTATTTCATACTTATTGACACTTGAAGTATATATATTATTATAATTATTACAGTGATCCTTCTTCTAATGTGGGTTCACTTTTTTCGTGGTATCACTGTATGGCACATTTTTTTCTTGTTAATATAATATATCTTAATCTAATTTTGTATCGCAGATTTTTAACTATAACGCAGGATTTTGCAGTATATAGGTATTTTTATATATTTATTATTTTAACTATTTTTGCGGTAAAATAAGCATTTTCTGGCTTAAAAACTTGAAAATAATATAAAAAATATATTAAATATTAATTTAAAAAACTTAAAGAATATTTAACCGAACCCCTAGAATAGACGAGGGGGCACTGTTTGATATAATTCTAATAGAATCTAGTTTACTAAAACTAATAGTATCGGTAATAATATCTAAATTATCTTGAAATGTTAGCCATTACGATATGGCATATTTCCTTTACAACCCCCCTATTGTCACAAAAAGTACCCCCCCCCCTCCCATGTGACACATCATCATTAGTGAATGCCCCTCAGGGGTCACATAACAATATGCCAAGGGTCGATTGAGAACTTCAGAAATTAGTACATTTGTATTTTTTAGTTTCTTATTGACAGCACACTGTGACGACACTATAGCTAAAAAAAACCAAAAAAACTTTGATTCATTTGGGAGATATCAGCAGCTAATCTCTGACCACCTTTAACTTCCAGCTTCTCAAAAGCTAGGAGTAAGCCTGGTTGTGGGTTGCCACATTTGGCAAATGTTATAAAAGTTTCATGGCACTGTAAATGTTGAAAACCACTGGCCTAGCCTCTATAATTAAGAAAATGCTTCTTGTATGTTGGAAGTGTACATAGTGTATATCAATTCATACCTATCACACCTATGTGGTACACATCTTTGTTTTCAATTGTTGGTAGTGATAAATATAAATCTGAAAATTAACCTGTTCTTTCACTGTTAAATTAGGACTTTTGCTTCTTTTATGTTTAAAAATTAAATACATGACACCACCTTTGCTTCATAATTTTTTTTTTAATCAGGTTCTGACTGCTAAACATTTCTTGAATTTAAATACTGAAACAGTATTGTACTGTGTACATGTAAATGAAAGTTTAAAAAAAATCTTAACTATCAAAATAATAATCCTGGATATTTGAGACCATTTTGGAATATTTGTTGATCCTTAGTTTGTTGTTTCATGACTTTGACTGGGATGACTGTTAAATTGAGTATGTCTTTTTACACAAATAAATTAAATTGTGTTAAGTAATGTATGTGAATCTTAATTCAGAGGCTAAAAAATGAATCATCTCTTCTGACACTGGGTGATGAATATTCTACAAAAGAAGCCAGAGATCCAGACAACCGTCGTAAGAATCGCTACAGAGATGTTAGCCCATGTAAGTATACAATTAACAATATAAATCCTATCGGGTGCATAAAATATAACAGTGACTTCAATGGTTAGCATTATTGAAATGTTTAGAAACAGGACAAAGGGATGGTTTATTGATGCTGTACAGGTGTTCTCTAAAACGTCTCCAAGGTGATGAACTGTCTCCCCTATGTATAATTTTCGGAATATTTTTACAAAGGATGGTGTAAATCACATAGCAACTTGTTCTAGTAATTTTTGATTCCGAATATTTCCTGAGGGAAAGTGACCGTATCAGCTTTAATCCACTTAGGGACATGTGTTACAGTGGCTACGGTTGCAACTTTTGGTGCTGATATGTGCTTTTAAAGCAGCGAGGTGGCTTCTACCAAGCATGCCCTAAGGCTCTTGTCTCTTCATAAAGGGAAAAGAGGAGGTTTTTTGAAAATCTGATTAGTGACAGGGTCTGCAATAAGGTTGGACTGGTTTTTAAGAAGTAGATACTGAGCAATAAGGTCATTTGGATGAAAGTTATAATTAATTTAGAAATATCACTATTGTCTGAATGAGTTACTGAAAAAATTTTTTACAAACACAGAAAATGAATATAATTAAGGATAATAGAAAAATAAAATTTAAAAATAACATTATAAATAATCCTAATGAGAAGGATGAACCTTGTGCATTTTGTGTGATTATTTGGAAAATAATGTCACACTATGTTACAAAACTGATGAAATATGTACAAACAGTTTTTCTAATTCTTCTTCTCTTCTCTTCTTTATGCTTTCATTGAGCCCTTATATTTATTCAATGTCCCCAAATGCACCTGAGGCTACTATCGCCAACCTGGATCGTTCCAGCTCCCCCAAAATGGGCGGTATTGCCCACTTTGGAAATCACTGGTCTAAGCAGTTGGTTAAATTAATTAAATCAACCATTAAATTTTGGAAAACAGTTTTGCCAGTGTACTTCAAGCTACATTTACATAGAATTAATGATGTATTTATAATAAATTTATTGCAACTATTTTATTTTTAGCTATTTGATAATTTAAATTCAACATATGGGGAAAGAATTTGTGTGAGTATTAAATGATTGAAAACAATTGTTTAGAAGGTAATTGATTCTGTTTTTGTTTGTTCTCAACATAAATAATTAAGTATAAAAAACTTGCCTTTTCTAAGATGACCACAGCCGAGTGAAAATTTCAGGAGAGAGTGATTATATTAATGCAAGTCTGATTGAAGTACCAGAAGCAAACAGAAAATACATTCTTACACAGGTAAAGGAGATGGTGTTCAATCATGGGAGAGATTCTCTGCTGGTTAAAAGTTGTCATAAGCAATTAAAAAAAAAAACTATAGTAGATTTCTTGAGTTTTCATTCAGACTTTACCAATGTTATCTAAGGTCACATCCATATCAATATCAAGAAGAAATTACTTTAAATCAATTGGTTACAACTCATCACACAAACATTTACATAAAAATAACCCAATAACTTCAGTTTCAAACAAATGCGCTTAGTTGTTAGCAACTGTTCTTAAATCACTCTGGGGTGGGGGGGGGGGGGCTTAGAGTCAAAACAAGGTTCTCACATTTTTGAAGGGAATGGGGTGATTGAGAACTTATTGACTACTTGCTTTGTTTATTAACATACAAACATTTACATAAAAATAACCCAATAACTTCAGTTTCAAACAAATGCGCTTAGTTGTTAGCAACTGTTCTTAAATCACTCTGGGGTGGGGGGGGGGGGCTTAGAGTCAAAACAAGTGTCTCACATTTTTGAAAGGAATTGGGTGATTGAGAACTTATTGACTACTTGCTTTGTTTATTAACAGTTCAATTAAAGAAAATGCCCTTTTACAATGTTTTCATTTTGTGCCTGGAATGTAGAGACCCGTGAACTAAAGTTATATTTGAGCAAAATCTGAGATTTGCTGCTTATCTTGAATTGGAGATACAAAAAGTCAGTTAATTATGTTAATTATTATATTACATGTGGCCTAATAATTAAAATATGCAAATATAGTTCATAGAATATGAATTCCTGGTACAATCATATATATTCTTTATGCTGGAATATTTAGAATCAAGACATGGTAAAAAGTAAATACTATAAGTATAATGTACAGCATTTGAAACATGAAACTGGTTATTTTTGTATATATTTTTTGTTATTGAACTCAAAACACATCTATGACATTAAAAAAACTTGTACCATATTCTTTTCCTTTGTATTTTTTGTACTGCTCTACAGTCATTTAAGTTTTCTAAGCAGTATGGTTGTTTTTTATTTTTTTATTTGGCCTATAGTCATATAATTTCTTAACCAAAAATACTTGTCTCTTTTAGGGCCCTCTTGAGCATACAATGTGTGACTTTTGGCAGATGACTTGGGAGCAAGAGACTCGAGCAATTGTTATGTTAAATAGAGTGGTTGAGAAGGAAACTGTAAGTCAAATACACATGCTTCATTATTCTTTTCTACTCTCTATAAGGTTATTGATTCTATTTATATTTAACTTCATTTTTAAGTTTAATTATATCCCACAGTGGATGCCTACTTTGCCTGGCTATATTATATTTTTATGCCTAAAACTTTTCATTTGCTTTTGGTTTCATTAAAGATAACATGTCTTTTTGACAGTTTCTTAAAACTTCCTGTTTAGTTTTTCTTATTGCCTTGAAACTTGAAGCTATTTTCTATTCACCACCTTTTTACATCGATAGTTTTGCAAACTTCAAGACATTTTAATTTTCAAAACCATTAATAGAAATATCTAACACAATATATTATCTTCTGGTGAACAGCTGAAATGTTCACAGTATTGGCCACTTGGCTCAGATTATGGATATGAGGAAGAAATGTATTTTCCCGAATGTGGAATTAAGGTTACATTATCGGGAGAGCAAGATTATCAGCATTTTACACTCAGGACATTGGAACTCGAAAAGACAGAGGTAATTAACATTAATTAATGTTTAAATTAAATGGATTTGCTTCAAAGAAATGGATTCTAAATAATTATTGGAATGTGATTGAATATAAGAATAATCCAGCAATAATCCAGCATTGTCTTGCATCGTTGCCTGGTCAAGTGGTGTGATTTTCCCCTCCATGGGATGCTCACTTGCTAGCCTTTATTTTTGTAAAATCTTTGATGCGGTAAAACATCCAGAATTATCTCTACTTTGAGTCTTAAGTTGATTGTAATGTATCACAAAGTAACCAGAACCTAGATAAATAAATCTTTATGGTTTTTGTTGGGCAGTTCTAAAAATCCTATTTTCCACTCTGAAATTTCTGTTAGTGCAGGTGAATGTTACTAAATGTTTTATTTTTGATTATTTAAAAAAAAATCAATTGGAACTTTTAGTTCAAAATTTATCCCTAAATTTCTTACTAATAAAATCTGTTGGAAAATAAAGAAAAAATATCCCTTTCATCAAAATTAAAGCTAAATATCTTTAATATACATTTTTTGCCAAATAACTGTATCCTGAAATACAAAAAAAAATAATGGATACTAATAAAATAGTTCATTTTTTTAACATACTATATTAGAAAAAACAATTTTACACATTACTGATAAAATGGTTCATTTATTTATCATACAATTTGAGAAAAACAATTCTACACATTTAGCATTATGCAATATTTTATTAACAATTTGAAATTTAATGTTGGATGTTATGAACTGGATTGTTGAGTGGGATGTTGGTGAACCACTAAGTAGCACTGCGCTTGCACCTCTAACTCACATTATAGTAGCATACCGGTACCATTATAGTTACACCACTTAGTAGCATTATAATTGCACCACTAAGCAGCACCATAGTTGCATCACAAACTAACACTACAGCTGCACCACAAACTAGCATTATAGTTGCACCACTAAGTAGCATAGGATTACAGTTTTACCACTAAGTAGCCTTTATAGTTGTATCTCTAAGATCACTATAGTTGACCCAATAAGTAGCACAATACTTGCACCACTCAGTGCTCAGACAGGATGAACTCCAAGACCCACAATAACTTCAAGTTAAATGTTTCACTAAATTTTGTTTAAAAACTTGTTTTTTATTTTATTTTTAACGTAAATATTGCAATTAATTTCAACAGTCTGGAGAAAAACGAGAAGTTCTTCATTTTCATTATACAACATGGCCAGACTTTGGGGTACCATCATCGCCTGTAGCCTTTCTCCATTTCCTCCATTGTGTGCGGCACACAGGATCTCTAGAAACAAATGTTGGCCCAGCCATTGTTCATTGTAGTGCTGGCATTGGTCGTTCTGGAACATTCTGCTTAGTTGATTCCTGTCTTGTTTTGGTTTGTAGTGGCCCACAATTTTTTTGTTTTAAACAACCAGATAATGTTGTAATTAAAAAAAGATTAAAATTTGATTCTTCTGCGTGAATTTGAACAATAAAATAGTTTAATAAAGATTGCCTTTCAGTTGAACTATATCCAATTATGTTCATGAATAATCTGTATCCATTAAAATGACATAGTTTATAATAATGGAAAAAATGTCATTGACATCACATTTTTAAAAATAAATATCAAAGTTATATCCTCTCACTCATTTCAACTTTGATCGCTAGCAATTAAATACCAGCTTATTCACTGAAAATTTTCAACATGGCGTAGGAGTCATTTATTTTCCAACCTTATAGAAATGTATATTTGCTGTTATTTCTATTAATTTTCACAATCTATCTATCTTTTTTCTCAGGTGGAGAATACAGGCAGTTTAAACAGCATCAACATTAAAGAGATGCTTCTGCACATGCGCTCCTATCGCATGGGTCTCATCCAAACATATGATCAACTAAGATTTTCTTATCTCGCCATCATTCAAGGTGCTTATGTCATCCTCAACGGTGGTGGACTCAACAGTCTTCAGGTATCTCCCCTAGACTGATATTTAAAGCCTTTTTTCAATGATTCCCTGGAAAAACATGTACTTGGGTAACAAAGGCATTAAGACAAAGGACAATATATGGGCTTACAGCTTGTGGCCATAAATCATAGCTATGTCAATAATTTCTGGCAAATTTCCCTCACAACAATAACTCCTCCCATGACCCACGTTAACTCATTCCCGTAGGTTGAGACTAAATGCGTCCTTTAAGGGTTTCGACGGATGCGTCCAAATGCATCCTGGCGCCCTGTCCAAATACATCCTCACACATAGTGAAACACCTCTCTTGTTTTTAGTTCAATAGCAATGAAATCTCGCATTCCTTGAGACTTCCAGCGATGCCCTGATTTGCATGATTTCAATTTAAAAACCGGAAGTTTCTATCTTTTTTCACTTTTAAACTTCGTGGGCTTTAGTATGGCGCGTCTATATATAGCATGTGTTTGTCGGACGTGCCAAAAATCGATTTTTTGGTTATTATTCATAAGTTTTTCGCCACTGATGTTATATGTTTATTAAGCATTATTCATTTTTTAATGCATTTGACCGTAATTCATTAACTTTTTAAAAATATTTAGCAGCTTGAACATTTTTTTTTACAAATGTAAATCGATTGCAAAATGTAGCTACTTCCCTTCCTCGGGCATATAAATTAAGTACAGAAGTAGCACTGCCATAAGAAATGAGTTAAGAGACTCTCCCATATTAAAAACTTTCTTAAAAGGAGGCTGCTAAAACAAAAAAAACAACTTACAAACAAATAAATTGACCAGCCGCAGCCAACATAAAAAAATACTTAAAATTAGCTCTGCAACCTTTTTTCACTCACAGAACACCTAGTCCAGGGGTCTCAAACTCAAATTATCCGGGGGCTGCAGATATTGTTAAGTCTGAGTGAGACTTGGCCGCATTAAGTATTCCACAAAAACACCTATGACAAATTCAATTAAGTACAACTGTTACAATCTGCTAATTAATAACAAATAAAAACATTAAGGGTTCTCAAGAACTAGGTTTCACTTACTTCCTCCTACTCCTTATTGCCAGACATCTGGCAGCACTTCATCTTACACAGCTGAGCAAATTTGGCTTGAGTGATGAAGCAACTGAGACCCTCAATATAGCTTAAAGATGCTCATCAGTAAGTTGGCCCTGAACTTTGACTTGATCTGCTTGATCAACCTGGAAATCTCAGGGAAGGTGGAGGGCAAGCTTGTCAGTTTTTCCATTCACCTCCCTGAACTTAGCCTTGATTTCAGAATGGCACTGAAGATCAATCAGAGACCTGTTTACCCTAAAACTCTTAAAATCGTACAATATCAACACAAAATCGTTCAATACATTATCTTAATAGTAAGAAAATAAACATACAGTATATGAGTATATGTAATGTATGCACCTAAAAATGGTACACTGTAATGCCAAAATCGTAAGAGTAAACAGGTCTGCAATCAGCTCTATTTGAAGCGCTAAAAAAATAAAAAGGAGGGGGGCATCTTCCTCATTGAGGGAGAAAGGGTCATCAAAAATTTGAAAAGTGTCTCTGTGTTTTAAAGTCTGCAAACCTGTAATCAAATTCGAAATTTGAAAATGTTTGTCTCCTAAAATCTATAAAATAAAAACTTTTTGTCCGATTTTAAAAAAGGTTTTTACCATTGTAATCAACGCCCAAATCTATAAAAACATAATACATAATAGAAATCACAAGACTAGTCGGTGAGATTCAACTGAAACCGTCGCGGAGTGTCACATTATAGATATGAGAATGGGTAAAACTCGTGGGCCACATTAACACTGAACTTTTTTTCAGGTATCGGGCAGGAAAATATCATCTTGCGGGTTGCAAATGGCCCGCGGGACACAAGTTTGAGACCCCTGACCTAGACCATTCCCAGATTTCTGCGACACACCATAATTTAATTAACATGTTTTGAAAACTACAACGGATTGACCGTTGTTAACACGTAGCAAAATGTTAAATGTTTTTTAAAAATTTCTCAAATAAGTGAAATGAACATGAGTAATTAGATCTTTTCTACAAAGTGATATAGCATAGAGTAGTTGTTCACTCTTTAAGCTTGAATATCAGTAGAAAAGAATAATGGGAAAAATAAATATTTAAAAAATTGCATGCACAATTAATAAAATTTAAAGGTTTAAATTTAAAAATAACTAATTAACCTTTCAGGCTCTTTTGCTGAGAGCAAAATAAGCCACTCAAAAATAAAAGAAACCAATATTTAAAAAATAAATAAAATGTGACATGATAAACATGTGTTTGACTGTGTCAACAAATGAGATGCAAGATCTTTGGTACCCTCAGACCTCACTGTGTTTGTTTTCATTTATCGGTGATGAAATGTTAAATCTGTAGTGCACAAAATTTAAACAACCGGCAACAAACACCTGGTCGAGGTATGACACAGTACAGGCGTGAAAAGCATGGGATCAAAGGCCAAAGTGACAGGGAAAAAATATAATCTCCGCTTTAGACACAGATGTACTGTGCAATTTGACTTAAAACATTTGACAGCTTTTTATTCAGCCAATCATTGTCCTCTACTCTTTGTTTGAACAAATTTATATCCTCTTTGCGTGCTTTTCATCCTCTTGAAGGAATTTTGCAGCACCACACCTAGCATCTTCTCATAGCATATCCATTGTAGAGCTCTGCTTTAAGATATTGTATCTAAAAATGTGAATGTGTTACTTAGAAGCAGGAGTTAAAAATAAAATCCACTTATTCTGAGCATTTTAAAACATCAATGACTATATATTTCTTACATCTTTTTTCTGTTTCTCATACAATTATTTTGCATCCATTTATTTTTTATTTTATGATTAGAGAGAAATGAAACAGCTTAAAAAAGTGCGAACTATGTAATTTAGAGATTGCATTGGTTGTATGAAGGAGTCAAAGCTAAGATAGAAGTAAAGTTGGAAAGGAATGTTAACGGAAGTGCATGAAATGTAATTAATGAAAGCCAGTAAAAGGATGTAATTTTGCTATGTCACTTTGCCTGCCAAGCTTTGATGACATGTCCTTTTGGATTGTTTAGAAACTATCATATTTTCATCCATTAACAGAACCATTTAGAAGGCCCCCCACCCCCACCTGAACGCACCACCAGTCTCCTTCCCAAGTTTGAAATTCCCAGCGTGGAGAATTTGTTACAGAATATAGAAAACCTGCCTCCCCCTGTCCCACCCAAGAAGAGCCCCCTCCAAAGACAAGCCGGTTGTTCAGGCTGGGACGGTGACCCGGAGGAATCATCAAAAAGATGGTCAGATGCAGAGAATGAAGATGATGAAGAGTTTGATAAGCTGATTGACAGAGATGAAGATGTAGGGAGGGACAGCGAAGACAGCGACACTGAAAGGTAAAAACAAAAGTATTTCTCTCCTTCTTTCTTTCATTGGATAAACAGTAGAAACCAATTTGAACAATTAGAGTACGTTCCTTCGAAGAAAGATTTTCAGATTTTGTGAAAGGGGTTACGTTACTAAAACAAGTCATCACTTAGTGCAGGCTGCTTTTCAAAAGATTAAAAAAAAAAATTTAAAAGGATTTTTAGGCTTTGCCTATTCAAGCTGAGAATATGCTACTGCAAGTTAGGCTAGGTGACATAGGCAAGGTTACTGTGACCAGTTAAGTCACATGATGCAAGTTAAGCTGTTAGACCAAGTTAGCCTATGTTACACACTTATTTAGTTATTTACACATGTAACTTACAAAATCCTGTTCCCAAATTTCTACCAATTTAAAAAGTCACATTGTTTTCTACAAACAAAAGGTTATGTTGCTTGCTTACATAATACTCATTCTTTTTAACATTATCAGGGCAGCAGAAATACGACACAACATCAGGGAGGAGAGGAAAAGGCAAACTCTGGAAAAGTTGCGCAAAATGAAAGAACGTCAGCAGAAAAGCGAGCGGTGGAGGCCATACAAACCCTATTTTCGTTCTTCTATTTATTTCGGACTTGCCGTTCTTGTTGGTGTGGCTGGTGTCCTGGTGTACAAGTATTTCCTGTAAAAATAATTCTCCATACAAAGATTGTTGAGCTCAGCTTGTGTCACTGTTGCTGTTGAAAACATGAAGAAAAAACAACAACAAAATGTTGTTGTTTTTTTTCATTTCATATCTGTTATTACAAAAGGCTATTCATAACTCATATGAAAATATATATATTGATAGTGTATATATATATATCTATATATATCTATCTATCAAATTATTGCCATCATCAAAGAAGTATTATGCTTCACTTTCTTCCCAATCTGAGTGTTGTTGCTTGCATTGTGAGGAAGGATTTGTATGTTGATATTCTTGTTATCTTTATTGTCATCGTTTGCCAACAGGTTTTGACAGATGATCAGAGATTTTTTTTCTACTTTGTCACTCCTACTTTCATTTTGAAGGAAATGTAACCGAAAAAATATATATCTGCATATTAAACTGCCGGAATATGTTTGATTTTTGTCTCATTAAAATTGTTTTGTGCACCAGGACGACAAATTAAATTTAACCCTAACCCTAAAATAACAATATCGGCATTCTTTTTTTCTGGATTTTTTTTTACACAAGATCTGCTCGAACCGAGGCTGATAATATCTGAATTAAAGACTGGCCTCAACATGTTTGGCTTGTAACCTGGCATGCTCTAAAATAGTTGAGTTAAACATAGAGATAGTATAGGATGTTTTTTACAGACCATTCATTTTAGTTCAGAGTTTTGATGAACATCTGGCAACCCTGATGCACAGTGACAAATAATCCAAATTTTTCATGATGTGGGGAAAAAAAGAGATCTACAACAGCTGGGAATCCCAACACAGAAAAGAAAAGCATCAGTTAGGTCTGAGTGGAAGGAAGTGGTGAGGCAGGCCAAAGCCCTACTGACATGGGCTGTGACGCAATTTAAAGTTATGTGTATTTAAATTGTACTTTTTTTGTTAGTTTACGGGTAGTGGGTGGAAATGGGGTGCAAGTAGCTCACAGTTTCCTAAGGCACCAGATAGTCTGGCGAACGGACCCGCCTACCGCCTTCTCGCCTCCAAGGGAAACAATTCTCTAGTTTTTAAAGCCATTTATAAATATATTGAAACAAAAAACATCAATACTTTGTTGTAAGATAATTATTTAATATTTATTTAAATCAAATGGTTTTTGTGCTTGAGATGCTTAATCCTTTTTACAAATACCTGTAACAAATAAAATGTACACATTAAAATCTATAAATAATATGACATGTACACTTTAAGCAAACAATGACACGGTGACTGGGTTGACAAATGTATCTTAGAGACAGACAAGCACAAAACATAGAAACAGTGTTGTAGACTAGCATGGGAATAGAAACAGTGGAATAGACTAGCACGGGAATAGAAACAGTGGAATAGACTAGCACAATGATAGAAACAGTGGAATAGACTAGCACAATTACACACAGAAACAGAGAAATAGACTTTCACAATCATAGAAATAGTGGAATACATTAGCACATTGATAGAAACATTGGAATAGACTAGCACGGGAATAAAAACAGTGGGAAAAGCTGTGCACATTAATAGTAATAGAAACAGATGAATAAACTAGCCTTATGATAGGAGCATTTGAATAGTATGGCCCAATGATACATTTTCTTACCATTTATTGTACCAGGCACGGTGATATAGCAGGTCGATCCAGTTGTACATGGACACTTGGTATTCAGAGGATCTATTGAAGCAACACAGGCTGAAAATAGACAAGAGATGATTAAATGTAACCTTAATTTAATGACGAGAAGATTTTAAAGGCTACTACAGTGTTTATTTAAATACCGTATTTAAAGCTTTCATTAGCTAGTGACTGCCCCCAATTCCCCCCCCCCCCCCCCCCCCCCCCCACCAATGGTCCAGTCAATAATTTTGCCGCCCAAGATGGTCAAAGTGTTCATCAAGCAAACCTCAAGTATGATAGTATGTTATTGGAAAAAAATGGGGAGCTGCATTCTTGTTCAAGCAATAATCGTCATCCTTTATTTGATGCTTCCTCAGCAACGATGTCTTGTTTACCGTTAGATTTGAATTACTTCTGGTCGACTCCAAATTAAGAAAAGGTGCGTTTTTCTTGTCTTTCCGTATTTAACTTATGTTGTCCTTTTTCGCCGTTAAAGACCACCAGTCTAAATGTCTGCTGTCTTGTTGCGTTGAGTACTTTCAATCTAAATGTCTGCTGTTTTATTTTGTCCATCTTCAGGATTTCTCCTACATATTGTTTTACATTTCAAATGTATGATAGGAGTTTAACAAATTTAAAACAAAGCAATCCAAAATGTAAATAGACAAACCTCCGTCATTAGGGACCGTTGCCGCACAGACACCAACCAGGGGTCGCACAATCTGACCAGGTTTAGAGCTGGGCGGGTATTTGTAGTAGTCTGGTGGCGGGGGGCTGGTCACGTCGGAAGTGACGTAGTTGTTGTACACACAGCAGCCGGTCGGGCTGAAACAGTCGGCATCTGAAGAGCAGAGTTTCTGGCGAGAGCAAACTTTTGGGCCTGCAACGGTAGAGCATGATAAGAAGGGGGAATGCTGCAATGTTAGAGCATGATAAGAGAGTGGAATGCTGCAATGGTAGAGTATGATAAGAGGGGGAGAATGCTGCAATGGTAGAGCATGATAAGAGGGGAGACTACTGGACTTTTAGAACATGATAAGAGGGGGAGACTGCTGCAATGGTAGAGTATGATAAGAGGGGGATACTGTTGCAATGGTAAAGCATGATAAGAGAGGGAGACTGCAAGATGTTAGAGCTTGATAAGAGGGGGAGACTGCGAGATGTTAGAGCTTGATAAGAGGGGGAGACTGCAAGATGTTAGAGCATGATAAGAGGGGAGACTACTGCTATGTTAGAAAATGATAGAGGGGGAGACTGCTGCAATGGTAGAGTATGATAAGAGGGGGAGACTGCTGCAACGGTAAAGCACGATAAGAGGGGGAGACTGCAAGATGTTAGAGCATGATAAGAGGGGGACACTTCGAGATGTTAGAGCATGATAAGAGTTGAAAAAAATATACAAAACTACGATATGCATTATATGGAACATACAACACGGTCATATTTTTCACATATGCATTAACATTCTATGATCGATAAAAGATGCTGCTGGGATGCCCATGGCTTGACATGTAAACAGTCCTGGGGTGGGCGGGGGGAATATATATTTAACTTTTTTGTTGTTGTTTTTATACAGATTTGTTTTAATTAAATTAATGTATGTAATTTTTCAATGCCATGATTATGTTTGCTAATATTTTGATATGCAGCGCGGTGAGCCCAGCCCCAGGCTGGGGTACCGCGCTATATAAGACCACTCTAATAATACATAACTCGGTATTATTTTTAACATATGCATTATATGGAATATAAAAAAAACCTGTATTTTTTAAACTTATGCACTATATGGAACATATGAACATGGAAGAAGTACATATGCCTCCGTGTAAAAAAATGATATAAAACTAAGAGTTGTCTGATGTAACATTACTTAATGGATCCGTTGGATCAGAGTAGATCATTTTCACACAGATGGAGGCACGGGGGGTAAGCACACAGCATTCCTGAAAAAGGGAGATAATGAACATCTGGTTTTAAGCAAAATACAAACCATATTAACCGTTATGTACCAACTCTATTGTCCTGGATGCCAGGGGTCGGCAAACCTTATGTAATATTATAGCATTTATAGTTCTCTTCAGCGTTCCAACAAGCTGTAATAATTCTTCCTGCTATTATTTTTTTAAAAAGTCATTTATTGATATGTATATTTTTTAGTTTTAAAATCAAAATTATTTTCTTATTTACTTTCTTTTCTATTAATTATTTTTTTTTTTATTTTTTCCCCGGGATTCTTCGTTTGCCATTTAAAAAACCCCTATTGCCATGTGGACCCCAGGTTTCCGATAGAAATATCCTGGAGCATCTGAAACGGTACATTTTGAGCAACGCTATTTCATTGGGGGGGGGGGAGGGGGAGTGGGGGGGGTCCCTCGTTTCGGGGGGGGGGGAGGTGCGGGAGTGGGGGGCAGCTAGACAAAACGATGGTCAATATTTAGTCAAGAGTAGTTGAATCAGTGGCAGCACGAGTCTAATTTTAACAGGACTTGTGACCCTATCAACTGAAACAGACATGTGGTTAGGGGAAATAACTGTTTTAAAAATCCATGTGTATGTATAACCACTTCTTTTTTTCATTGATGAACCGGACTTACATCTTGTCGGCAGTCGGTGTCGGTACAATTTTTCACATCCGACTGCACGAGAGGCCTCATCGCGTTATACCCATAGGGTCCGTAGGCAGGCTGTTGTCCGTAGGCAGGCTGTTGTCCGTAGGCGGGGTAGCTGGACTGAGAATAGGGCTGGTAGCCATTGGAAAATCGGTAAGCTGCTGATGGCTGCGCATAGCCCTGGTAGCCAGTCGATGCTGGGTAGGCGGATGGTTGTGTCTGGTATTGAGCTAGAACTACACACCAAAGCACCTATTTCGAAAGAAATTCAAGAGTAGCCTGGAGTTTTGGTATCGCAATCGGTCTGACGCTTATACTTCTCGCTTTCCCCTACTTAAACAAAATGCCAATTTTTAATTTTACACTTTGATATTTGGAATATCATACCACACATCTTATGCAAAAAACCTGTTTGATTAAAGTTCTTGGAAGGAATCAGCTCTCATTAAGCATAAGTTATAATTGTCACACTTTTTAAACAAAGAGAGGAGACCGTAAAGTTACGTTATAATTAGCAGCATGAATGCTGTCCCAAATTGATCATCAGTGGAGCCGTTCAACTTCAAAAAATATTAAGTTATAAAGTAATTATCAAATTGTTTACCCATTATTTTTGTTTATAATTTTCGATTGAATTTTTTTTTGTCACCGTAAAGTTGTAACTGATTTTGAAACACGTTTGACTGAATTTAACATGTTATCCTTCCGTCTTGTTTTGTAAAAGTAAAAGCGACATTGATTGTGATCTGCAGTCACTCAATCATTTCAATGTTTTAAATGAATCTCTACAGTTTAAAATATATTCTTACCCATCTCTACAGAAGAAAGGGGACTCACAATGTTTTCAAATACGTATGCCAGATTTACTTAATTAGCACAAAACAATTTAAACAAAATGTAATTATACTTTAAAAAAAAAGTTTAGAAAGTGTTTAATAGTGTTTGCTGTTGTATGGAAACTTAAAGTAGTTGTACATATATCATTGACTCACCGATAAAAGGAAAGCATGGATGTGAAAATTTCTTGCTGAACCCATTCCGTGTCTTCTGGCCATGGCTTACTAAAAATGAGAAGTTATGAAGGTGCTGCAGACGAATGTGTCCCTGAGTAAACTGTTCGCTTCGGGGAAACTTGACCACTGGGCGACAGAACTGGCGACCTGGTGGTTTTTATGGCAAGGTAAATCCCTGCAGTCATTTCTTGTATTGGGAGATTATTTAGGGAAGGGTGGATGGAGGGCTTGATCCGTTGCCATTTTGAGCATTAGCTGAACAAAAGCCGCGACCGATCTTTCGTTGATATACGATAATGGCCATGATAAAGTAAGGTAACATTCACATTGTCCTTGTAAACCACCGTCCCGAAACAGCCATCGAGTTTAGCCTACAGTTGCCTGGGGCATAGGTTTTAATGGCCCTTTCTAATGCGTTTTGGACTGTTTAATGCCACTAAATATTATGGAAAATGTTTTAGGAATTTAAAAGAAGATCCTCCACTTTATTTGAACCATAACGACATATACCCGCACGAACACATACACAGGATCGGAAACACACACAGATAAAACATTATATTTAAATGTTGGGCTGGACCTTTCAGATGCCGAGACACTTCCACGACATTGATTGTTAGAGACCCCTTATCTCACCCCAAGGCCATAGGGACAATCAGATGTGTCTATGTTCTGTTTTCGCAGATTCGTGAGCAGAGGCGTAACACAAAGAGTGTTGCAGGACACGGAGAGTGATCTTTTGCGCCAATAGTAAGGGATGCAAAGTCGACGAGCCGGACAAAGATTTTTTTAAACTTACTTAGACAATTACTTCACTTTTACTAATAATTGTTTTAATTGTCAAAAAATAAGCTAATATTCTTTCCACTAAGTTGCTAGCCACTAATTTGCTCACACTGCCATCCTTGTGTAGAATGTAATAAATCTTAACTAACGGTAAATGATACAACAAATTTTTTCAAGCTTGTCAGTTTTGAGGTGCATTTTAGTCCTTGCTGTAGATACGTATGTCCTCCGTCCACCTCTGTTTGCCAGGCGTAATTCGTTGTCATCACACGGATATTGCTTCCACTCACCACCACGGACAACCCCGGCAATACAGCCTATGGTAGGCCTTTGGCCTGCCTCATCTACTTTCTTCCATCGTGTCTTCACGTGGATATTGCTGTCACACTCTATGTGAACAATGAGAATTTCCTGGTTGGCACACTCTACGTGAACAATGAGAATGTCCTGGCTGACATCTAGTCTGCCATACCACTAATTATAATGTCCCAGCTGACAGTCCTATTTAAACAAAGAATGTCCTGGCTGACATCACGTCTGCCATTCCAATAATTATAATGTCCCAGCTGACAGTCCTATTTAAACAAAGAATGTCCTGGCTGACATCACGTCTGCCATACCACTAATTATAATGTCCCAGCTGACAGTCCTATTTAAACAAAGAATGTCCTGGCTGACATCACGTCTGCCATTCCAATAATTATAATGTCCCAGCTGACAGTCCTATTTAAACAAAGAATGTCCTGGCTCACCACCATGTGAACCATGAGGATGATCTGCCTGACAATTCCCCATGTAAACAATAAAAATCCCTTGTCTAACACCCCCATTTGAAAAATGAGAATCTCATGGATCCCCCCCCCCCCCTAAAAAATATATGAACAATAAAAGCGTAATGATTTTGTACCCCCAAAAGATTAAATAAGAAGTCAAAACCACATTACTTACTATTTAGCAGTATTAAAAAAAAATTGTATGACACAGACAGGTTCCCACACGATGGCTCTGAGGTCACGTGGCGCATACATTTTTAACTAGCATCTCTTCCATTGCTCTCCGATAAAGAGTAGGATGATGCAAAACTAGGGGGTGAGACTAAACCAGGACAAAAAGTGTACCCTCCAGGGCGCTACAACTGGAATGAATTTAGTTCGTGCTGGGCTTCGGCCTGAGTGAGATTGTTGTCCTAAGGTGACCAGGGCTATTATTAGAGTTATAGATAGGTGGGAGGGCGGTGCAATTAGCTCACAGTTGCCTATGGCATCAGATAGTCTGGCGGACGGATCTGCCTACTCACCCCCAAGGGAAACAATTCTCAAGTTTAGTTTTTAAAGCAATTTATAAATTTAATGAAACAAACCGCACCAAAAAAAAAAGAAAAAAAAAATATTGAAAAAAAAAAGAAAAAAAAAAAAAAAAAAAAAAAAAAAAAAAAAAAAAAAAAAAAAAAAAAAAAAAAATAAAAAAAAATAAAAAAAAAAAAAAAAAAAAAAAAAAAAAAAAAATATAAAAAAAAAAAAAAAAAAAAAAAAGAAAAAGGAAAAGAAAAAAGAAAAAGAAAAAAAAAAAAAAGAAAAAAAAGAAAGGAAAAAAAAGTCAAATACTTTTTGTAAGATAATTGTTTATTATTTATCTAAATCAAATGTGGTTTTTCTTGTGATTGAGATGCTTAACCCTATTCAGCTGGTTATTATTGGCAATACCCTGTAACAAATGAAATGAACACATGAAAAGCTATAAATAATATGACATATACACTTTAAGCAAACAATGACACGGTGACTGAGTTGCCAAATGTATCTTAGAGACAGACAAGCACAAAAATAGACAGTAGAAAAGGCTGGGAAAAATAAAAGACAACGAAAAATAGACTACCTCATTAATAGAAATAGTAGAATATTCTTGTGACGAGTATGGGTATTCACTAGTAATTGTTGAGCATCGAATATTGTGCTTCATGCTGCCCGATGTGTTTTGTGAGTGAATAATTTGTGAATGAACGCTTTTCCGGCCATTAAGTTGGTGTCATATCTTTATTGTGGTAGTGGTCGGTTAGGGGGAGGGTGGGTTACTGAGCTCGTAGGTGGCTTGCTAGTCCGATCCGTGCTCGGAATAGTCTCTGGCACCGCGGGCAGGGGATGGTTGCTGTAGTCGGTGATCTAAGGTTGCTCTTTCGGGCTAGCCTGCGTGTCTCAGATGTTGATATCCTTCTGGCTTCATGAGATTGAGCCCCCCCCCTTCTTGACAGCTGATCTCTACTTGGCTCTGTCCTGGACTGTCTGCACCCATTCAATAGGGTTGATGCTGAAGGTCTTTAGTGCCACTTTCAGTGAGTCTTTGTAACGATTTTTTTTTTTTTTACTTCATCGGGAGTGCTTGCCTAGCGTGAGTTCTCCGAATAGCTGCTAGGAAGCCGGTTGTCTTTCATAAGGGCTACGTGTCCCATCCAACGGAATTGAGACTGCATCAGGGTGGTGAAGATTCTAGGTAGGTTCGCACTAGCGAGGACCTCTGTGTCAGGAACTTTGTCTTGCCACCTGATGCCGAGGAGTTTCCTGAGGTAGGTTGTATGGTTTAGTTTCTTGGCGTGACGCTGGTAGACTGTCCACGTTTCACATCCGTAGAGCAATGTCGAGAGGACTGCTGCGCTCTAGACCTTGATCTTCGTTTCTCGTCTGATACCTCTCCTGTCCCTGGAGAGGGTGCTGCCCAAGTAGGAAGTAGGTAAATTTATCCACTGCGTATTGTAATTATGACCGTAATGTAAAGAATGCTCTTGACGTCAGGGCTGCAACTCACTTTTTAAAAAAAAAATTCCAAAAGTTGATCAAACAAATTTCCCAAGATTTTCCAAATTCTTTAAAATAGATAAGAATTTTTTGTTTAAAAGTTTTTTTTCTATTTAATTAATGAAATAATAACTTGAATTAATGCCTCTGAAACACATGGTACAGTAATTGACTGAAATTTATTTAATAAGACATTTAAAAAAATTATTTATCACATAAAAGAAATAAACAATTATATTAATTAATAATGCAAAATATCAATACACACTGGAGTTAGGCTACTAAATATTACCCCCAAATTCACTGGTAAAAATATCATCTACAATACATGTGTAATAGAATTCAATTAGAAACAAAGCTCACAAGGCTAAACAACACAAAATTCCTTTTACAAGGGCATAAGGTTCTTCAGCAAAAAATGTTTGTTCTTATTGTACGTCTTTTGATGGGTTTGCAAAGCAATTAAGCATAATTTAATCATAATGCAGAATTTAATCATAATAACTGTAATTCATATTATTATGAAAACAATTCGTATTTTTTTTCTTGCAAATTTACATTATTTTTTTTTCAAACAAAATACTGTTTAAATGAACTTTTCAGTTATTATCCTACGATGTATAATTTTAATATCTTAATTACCTGTGTGTAAATCCACAAATATTTTTTTCCAATTGATAATAATTAGGCTGAATCTTTTTAACAGATGTATCATATTTTGTCCACAATTAAAAAAAAATAAATCTAATCAAACACATACATTGTAGAAGTAATTGAAATTCATCCAATTTTACAATGGATTCTTGATTGAATACATTCATAACATTTTATGTCTGGTGTGATGACTTTGTCATTTTCTATGACTAATTGGCATAAATGGTGGTTGGGGTAAATTTTTTTTAAAGATTTACCGTGAACTAAATTTCTTCTTCTTCTTCAATCTCTGCAGACAGATGGAGAGTTTCATGTATTTCTTTTTGAATACAAAGCCTATCTTCTATCTTTGTGAACTGATCCACCTCTAACACTTATTGTTAACGTTTCCTTTGGGATCCAGTTAGTACAAGTCATGCTACATCTATTTATATGCCGTTGTTCAAGAAGTCTATCTCTAACTGAGTCTGTTTTTAAAGAATTAGTTATTTTTGTTTTAATGCAATTAATCTGTGAGAAGATTCTTTCTACACGTGTGAAGGAATGTGGTAAAACTGTCAAGTGCTCCATGAAATAACATAATATAGAAAGTTTGTCTTGATTTAGACCATCCTTAATAAGAGCAAATATTATGGAATACTCTTATAAAAATATATAGCAATAAACAGCTTGTAACTGCAGTATGACTGGACGTCATGAGTTGTTTTTATTCATGAACGTTTATGAACGTAAATGCGTGGAAATCTGGAATGAGTCATCTTTTATGGAGAAGTATAAAAAGGTTGTAGAAGGTCAAACAAAAATTCAGTTGTTACACCGAACACTGAAGAGTGAGCATCATTCATTTCTATTACATGGTATCAGTGTGGAACGACTACGCCGCCACAAGAGCTGGATTTAAGTGGGAATGTTGCTGTCCAGTGGAGAAGATTCAAACAGTCGTTTGACATTGGCAAAACAGCCAGTGGGGCTTTACTTACATCACTTCAAGCCCCAGATACCCAAATCCAATGGTATGGCTGAAAGAGCAATCCAGACAGTAAAGACACTTTTAAAGAAAGCTCAAGCGTCGGGCCAAGATCCATATATTGACTGTGGCAGTTTAGAAATGCTCCATGCCCTGATGCACCCTCCCCTGCACGGCTACTCATGGGCAGACGCCTGAGATCAACTCTTCCAGCTACTGATGCCTACCTAAAGCCAAAAGTCCCAAACCCAAAAGAAATGGCTAACATCTGGAACAAAAGAAAAAATGAGCAAGAAAGATATTACAACAAGACAGCGAAAATGACGGGCCATCCACAAATTCAGCTTGGTAGCAATATATGTATGCAGAATAGGCCTCAAAGCTCATGGAAGCCAGCAGTAGTTACCTCAGAAGCCTCCACACCAAGGTCAAACATTGTCAAAACGCCAGATGGGATGCCATATCGACGAAATCAGAAAATCAAAGAGGCAAAGCAGTACACCAGATTTATTCGAACTGGACTGTCCTAATACAACACATGAACCACAACTCACCAACCCAGAGGTTGTAAAAGAGACTATGGTGAAAATATCTCCACCAAGTGCCATCAATCCTATGCCAGCACAACCTATTGAAGCACTGGGGTGGTGACAAGATATGGCAGCAAGTGAAACCAGCAAGACGCCTGCTTGATAGAGACATGTAATACGTACAGTGTTATGCAATGCAAATTGAGTTATTTGTGCATACAAAGTATTGAATAGTGTTTTAGTATTACTATTGATTTAATGATGCATGCAGGCCATTTTCTTGATTGACTATTCCTTGTATTGTTAAGAGGGAGAAGTGACAGTATGACTGGACGTCATGAGTTTTTTTTATTCATGTAAGTTTTTGAACGTAAATGCGTGGAAATCTGGAATGAGTGATCTTTTATGTAGAAGTATAAAAAGGTTGTAGAAGGCAGGTCAAAATAAAGTCAGTTGTTACACCGAAGACTAAAGGTTTCATAAATGAGGACCTTTTTGAATTTTTCATTGTGAATTTGCAACATTTTCAAAAGCTAGAATTTGCATTGTCCTTTTTCTGCTGTAGCCAGTCCAGGATCTTTAAGCCGTTCTAAGTCAAATTTTTCATTATAGCATTTAAATTTTTCTCTGATTTTCCAGTTTTGGTGAATTCCAACCTGCTCGTTCAATCGTTGGCTTGTACTGTTTTTCTTATGGTTGCTAATGTCTTATAACCAATAGCCTAATGATAAAGTTTCCGAGCCTGACACCCCCTTACTTCTTCTATAATATAATATTAATAATCTATTATTATTTTCTTTGAGATTTTAAGATTTATGATCAGTTTATGTATTGTTGAGACTGTCCTATGCATATGGTGTACACGGCTAATTTGATCAACATTCAACACGTGGATGTAATTTTTAAATCTTCAACAGTGAAAAAAAAATCTGAATGTCTTTAATTATTAACTTTTAAAATATTTTACAATATTAACTTGGATTTCAGAAGATTTATTATTTATTTATGAGTGGTTTTAAAAAGTAAACCATCCGTTAGGCAGAAGTGAATTAAAACAATTAATTTTTCGGTTACTTTAAAAATTACTTTGCTTTATTTTCACTTAATTTTTTTTTCCATATATTGTTTGAGTTTTTTTCAAAATATGTAAAAAAATAAATAAATAAAAAATAATAATCTTTCCAAGGTTTTTCCTGATTTTCAATATTTTAACCCAGATCCCAAATGGGGGTCGTGAATTCCCAAGATCTTGGGAAATTTCAGAAGGTGTGGTAGCCCTGCTTGACGTATGTGCATGATATTACGGCAGTCTATGAAAGAAATTTGTAGTGAATGGTTGTGCATTATTCTCCTTCGTAAATACACCTGCGTTAAAGAGTTGTTTGTTGAATGTACAGCCTGATAGATATATTTCTGGACTAGAGTTTACCTTGCTAAAGGAAAAGGACTTGTCTTCAATGCCCTGTGATTACGACGCATGGTGTGTAAAAGATGTTGATGAAAGAAACCAATCAAATGAGGAAAGGTGATAAACTATCACAATAATAGAAGCAGTGCAATAGGCTAGCACAATGAAAGAAACAGTGGAACAGACTAGCACAATATTAGAAATAGAGGAATAGATTAGCACAATGATCGAAACCGTGGAACAGACTAGCACAATGATATAAACAGAGCAATAGACTAGCACAATAATAGAAACAGTGAAATAGACTAGCACAATGATAACAATAGTGGAATAGACTAGCACAATAATAGAAACAGTGAAATAGACTAGCACAATGATAACAATAGTGGAATAGACTAGCACAATAATAGAAACAGTGAAATAGACTAGCACAATGATAACAATAGAGGAATAGACTAGCACAATAATAGAAACAGTGAAATAGACTAGCACAATGATAACAATAGTGGAATAGACTAGCACAGTAATAGAAACAGTGAAATTATCACAATGATAGAAACAGTGAAATAGACTAGCACAGTGATTATTTTACTTACCAAAAATTGTACCAGTCCCTTGCAAACTGCACGTTAATCCCCCTGCACATGGACACTTGTTATTTAGAGGATCTATTGGAGCAACGCAGACTGAAAATAGATAAGAAATGAGTAAATATAAGGCTGCGGCTATTTGGACCCGGGTACCAGCAGTGAGAGGTTGGGAATTTAAAAAAACAAAACTATTTAAAATATTATTGTTGGGTTTGTAAGACAAAATGAGGTATCAAGTGAAAGATAATTGAATGGACTATATGTTTGTAAACTTACTTCTTCAGTTTAACCCAAATAAACTACCACGAATGCCATCCGAATAGCTTGAGTCTAATGGTACCCGGGTGTGAATGGCGGCGCTGCGTGTTTGGGTCAATTTTGACTCAGTGCTATTCGGATGTTATTTGTGGTAGTTTATTTTATTTAAACTGAAGAATTAAGTTTACAAACATTCAATTATCTTTAATTCGATACCAAATTTTATCTTGCAAACCCAAAAGTAATATTTTTAACATTTTTTAATCCCAACCTCTCACTTGTGGTACCCGTAATCCCAACCTCTCACTTCTGGTACCCGGGTCCGAATAGCCACTTCATAAATATAAACTTAATTTTATGACAGGAGGAAATTACAGGCTACTACAGTGTTTATTAAAATATTTAAAGCTTTTAATAGCTACATTAACTTGCTAATAAAATATGTTTTACTCAGTGAGTTACGTACCCCCCCCCCTTTTTTTTTTTCGTTCTTGCCGAGAATTTTCCCACCCTCGTTAGAATTATTAGATTCTTTTTTAGAAACAATTTCCCGTTTCCTTTTATAGATTTTTAAAATATTTAAAGCTTTTAATAGCTACATTAACGTGCTAATAAAATATGTTTTACTCAGTGAGTTACGTACCCCCCCCCCTTTTTTTTTTTCGTTCTTGCCGAGAATTTTCCCACCCTCGTTAGAATTATTAGATTCTTTCTTAGAAACAATTTCCCGTTGACTGTTATAGATTTGAATAATTCCCATCATTCAACTCCAAATCAGTTGCAATGTGATTTTATTGCCTTCATTTATAATAAGTTGTCCTTTTTTGACGTTGAAGACTTTGAGACTAAATGTCTGCTGTTTTGATTTGCTGGAGACATTCAGCCTACATGTCTGCCTTTTTGTTTGGTTAAAAACTGTCTGCCTAAATGTCTGCTGTTTTGGTTCGTTGAAGGCTTTCAGACTAAAATTTACTGTTTTGTTACGTTGCAGACTTTGAAGCTAAATGTCTGCTGTTTTGTGTTGTCTTTCATCAAGTTTTCTCCTATATTTTGTTATATTTCTAATTTATGCTAGGAGTTAAACCAATTTAAAACAAAGCAAACCCTAATGCAAAAGGACATACCGTCGCCCTCATTGGCCTTTACCCTACAGACACCAACAAGAGGTGGCACGATCTGACCAGGTTTAGAGCTGGGCGGGTACTTGTAGTAGTCTGGTGGCGGGGGGCTGGTCACGTCGGAAGTGACGTAGGTGTTGTACACACAGCAGCCGTCCGGGCTAAAACAGTCGGCATTTGAAGAGCAAATTTTCTGTCTCGTGCAAACTTTTGCGCCTGCAATGTTAGAACATGATAAAAGGGGGAGACTGCTGCAATGGTAGAGCATCATAACAGGGGAGAATGCTGCAATGATAGATAATGATAAGAGGTGGAGAATGCTGCAATGGTAGAGCATCATAAGAGGGGAGAATGCTGCAATGGTAGAACATCATAACAGGGGGAGAATGCTGCAATGGTAGAAAATGATAAGAGGAGAGACTGCTGTAATGGTAGAGAATGATAAGAGGGGGAGACTGCGAGATTTTAGAGCATTATAAGAGGGGAAACTGCGAGATTTTAGGGAATGATAAGAGGGGGAGACTGCGAGATTTTAGAGCATTATAAGAAGGGAAGACTGTTAGATCATGATAAGAGGCGGAGACTGTGAGATCTTACAGCATGCTAAGAAGGGACTGCTGCAATGGTATATCATGATAAGTGGGGTAGAATGCTGCAATTGTAGAGCATGATAAGAGGGGGAGAACACTGCAGTGGTAGAGCAAAATAAGAGGGGGAGAATACTGCAATGGTAGAGGATGATAAGAGGGGGAGAATGCTGCAATGGTAGAGAATGATAAGAGGGTGAGACTGCTGCAATGGTAGAGTATGATAAGAGGTGGATAATGCTGCAATGGTAGAACAAAATAAGAAGGGGAGAATGCTGCCATGGTAGAACATGATAAGAGGGGGAAAATGGACGATGCTAGAGCAAGATAAGAAGGGGAGAATGTTAGATGTTAGAGCATTATAAGAGGGGGGAATGGAAGATGTTAGAGCAAGATAAAAAGGGGAGAATGTTAGATGTTAGAGCATTATAAGAGGGGGGGAATGGAAGATGTTAGAGTAAGATAAGAAGGGGAGAATGTTAGATGTTAGAGCATTATAAGAGGGGGGGGAATGGACGATGTTAGAGCAAGATAAGAAGGGGAGAACGTTAGATGTTAGAGCATTATAAGAGGGGGGAATGGACGATGTTAGAACACGACGTCGATTAATAAACGTAATTCTCTTCAAGATGAAGAGGGAGGGAGACCCGTCCCAGTTTAATTGGATTATAACAGAAGCCCCCCCCCCCCNAAACACAATGGCTACCAACCACAATAAAGAATTTTAAATATAAACTTATGAAATATTAACATATGCGTCATTATCATTGATAATTGAATTGTTCTCACAAATAATTTATTATAGCAATAAACGATTGGCAATATAAAAAGCTCCTCCTATTAGTAGGCTACTCATTTCAATAGCTAATAATAGGATCTTTGGTTTTTACGTCTGGGACAAAATAAACAATGGACATTTTTTTAAAAATCTTGTACCCCTCCCTTTCAGGAACTCCAAGAGTAGGAAGGTTGGGGAGGTTCCTGTATTTTTGAAAAAGTTATCAGCTACCTAAGGGCTAAGATATTTTAAACTACTTACAGTTACAGCTAAGGGTAATGCATTATCCGACAGAAAATATTTATGACATTAGTATTGTTTTATTGATTACGTATACTTTTTATGGACCATATTATACTGTATTTTTTAAGATATGCATTATATGGAACACATACCATGGTATAATTTTTAACATATGCATTTTATGGAAGATATAACACGGTATTGTTTTTAGCAAATGCATTATATGGTACATATTAACATGGAATGTGCACTTATGCATTCGCTTATAGTAAAAAACAATGCTATAAAACTAAGAGCTGTTTTTCATATAACATTACTTGTTGGATCCGTAACGTTTGCGAGAACCATCTTCACACAGATGGAGGCACGGGGGGTAACCACGCAGCATTCCTGAAAAGGGGAGATAATGAATTATTATTTTTTTATTTTGGTTATCATTTGGTTTTGCAGACATCTGGTTTTAAGCAAAATAGAAACCAGTTTAATAATAAAAAGGTTATTTATATTCTAACCACGTAGTTCTTAGGATACCAGGGGGAGGAGGGGGGGTCATCAACTTTTTGGAATGTTGTAGTATTTATAGTTCTCTTCAGCGTTTTAACAAGCTATATTCTTCAAGCTATCTTTTAGCGAGCCAATTTTTAAAATTTTATTGATCTTTATATTTTTTAGCTTTAAAGCCAAAATTACTTACTTATTTACCTTTTTTATAATAATTATATTTTAATTTTTTAATTAATAATTTTTTTCCGGGGTCTTTCGATTACATTAAAAATCAATATTTCCACGTTGGCCCCCATTAAAAATCAATATTTCCACGTTGGCCCCCCATTAAAAATCAATATTTCCACGTTGGCCCCCATTAAAAATCAATATTTCCACGTTGGTCCCCATTAAAAATCAATATTTCCACGTTGGCCCCCATTAAAAATCAATATTTCCACGTTGGTCCCCATTAAAAATCAATATTTCCACGTTGGCCCCCATTAAAAATCAATATTTCCACGTTGGCCCCCATTTGTCCGATAGAAATACACCGGAACAACTGCAGCGATCAATTTTGGACGCCAATTTTTTTTTTTTTTTTTGTTTTGTCTAGGTGACCTCCCACTCCACACCTCCCCCGAAAACGAGGGTTATCAAGGCACCTTTCAAAAACATAACTTGGCTGGCTGGGAATGGAGGGTTCGGGTGGAGGGTGTCGGGCTGATAGTTGAGCTGCCATGCCAAGTTATGTTTTTGAAAGGTGCCTTGATAACCCTCGTTTTCGGGGGAGGTGTGGAGTGGGAGGTCACCTAGACAAAACCATGTCAATTGTAAATATTTAGTCGTGAGTAGCTGAGCATGTATCAAGCTGGGTGTACTTTGACAGGACTTGTAACTTCGTTACCTAAAACAGACAAGTGGTTAGGGCAAATGACTGTTTAAAAATCAATGTATAAATATAAAGACTTTTTTTCATTAATGTACCGGACTTACATCTTGTCGGCAGTCGGTGTCGGTACAATTTTTCACATCCGACTGCACGAGAGGCCTCATCGCGTTATACCCATAAGATCCGTAGGCAGGCTGTTGTCCGTAGGCAGGCTGTTGTCCGTAGGCGGGGTAGCTGGCTTGAGAATATGGCAGGTAGCCAGTGGAAGGTTGGTAAGCTGCTGATTGCTGCGCATAGCCCTGGTAGCCAGTGGATGCTGGGTAGGCGGATTGTTGTGGATAGGCCTGATACTGAGCTGGAGCCACGCACGAAAACACCTGTTTAAAAAAAAAAAAAGATTTAAGATAATTGAAAAAAATAAAGGGTGCTGTTTTGATATTGCAATCGGTCTGACGCTTTATTAATTGCTTTCCACTACTTTAAAATATGCTACTTTTAACTTTCCACATTAATGTCTGGAATCTTAAACTTTACATCTCATGCAAGAGCAGTAGCGTAGCTAGAGGGTTGGTGTCATCCAGTGCGATAAACTCGTGGTGTCACACCCCTCCCCTCAACTTCCACGATGGATTTCTTATAGTAAAATAAGTCCACAGTGTAACAATGACAAGATCAAAAACAAATTAATTGAAGGTCGGGAAGTAAATATATTTAAGAATTGTAACAACGTAAAGTTATCATTATTTTTACATTAATTGTTCTTTACTTAAAATGTTTCTTTCCTAGTCTTCAAAGCTGAAAAAAACTGTCAACTACTTAATCAAAATCAATATCCTTCATCGAATCTCTTTCCATTGATAGCAGAGACAGATCAGAATGACCTGACTGTCACATAGTGGATCGTAAATAGCTCTCCTGTCATTCTCTTCTTAAACCTTGATCTTCTGTCTACCGGAATTCCACTTTGATCTGATTTTAAAAGAGCCTTTCCAATAGCATGTTCCATCAAGTGACAGCGCTTCTCGTGGAGAAACAATCTTAAGTCGTCTAGGCTAGTCACCACTTTGTCAAGATACTGATCTGTAAGATTAACTTCTTCAAGTAGATCAGCCCAAAGAGACAGGTAGCAGATGAACGAGAAATAACAAAAAGCGAGTGAAATACCTTGTGCTGGATGACAATCGTGCTCAAATATTAAAGTGCCGTGCTATTGACGAATCGGCGAACATATTTATTTTTGAGCATTTCTGGGTTTCGATATAATTTGTTACCAAAACCGCTTTAAAATTAAAAAAAAAACAACACAACTTAAATTAATTATTAAAAAAGAAAGAAAATTCTGTAAAATATTGTTCTGTTAACTCTATAGATGGGTATAAATGTAAAGTCATTTAATTTTTTAAATTATTTTTATTCAATTAATGAAGCCTACTTTGAATTTCCCCACATCGTATTTTGTATCAATGGAAAGCTTTACTTCTCAGAATTTAATTTAGATAAATATAGCATCCTGTCACTTACAAAAGTTTTTGAACGCTTCAATCGGCGTTGAATCATCGTCAAAACGGTTGAGGGGAGAGTTTTTTCCGACCTAATTATTGGGTCACCTCATTTCTGACGCATCAACTTTGAACTTTTAATAAATCTCACATTCGGATTAGTAAAAAGTATGGAAATTTACGTGTAATTGGTTATCCTTTTATAAAATTTGGTTAGACCGAGCAGTGTGTGCTCTGTAAATATGCAATTTTTCAATTTGGTGTGACCCCCCTGAGATGGTATCCCACGGTGAGGTTAGCACCTCCCTAGCTACGCCACTGTGCAAAAGTAAAATCTATGATTCTCCCAAACTTGTTTGAATAAAGTTCTTGGTATTCAGCTCGAATCAAACATAAGTTATAATTGTCACACTTATAAACACAGAGAAGGGACCGAGAATTTGCGTTATCATGGCTCACAGGGACTCAGAAAACCCCCAGCATGAATTGACCATCAGTGGACATGAAAAATTTTGTAAAACTTAAAAAAATATATGTTCAATTACTAGGGCTTAACCGGGAGCTGTTGGTTTTTTTTTGTTTTTTTTAAAACCGGGTCGGGCTATTTTGAGAAAATAGATTTCGTTGCATATTATAGAAAATGAGAAGTTAACTCTTTTTTAATAACACTTCGGGTATTTGGATAAGATTCCCTAAGTGTAAAATTCAAATGATTTACCCCTTATCGTTGGTTATAACTGATTTTGAAAGACAATGGGGTGAATTAAAATTTTAACCTTTCGTTTTCTTTTGTATAAAAAGACATTAAATTACCAACTACATTCATTCATTCACTTCAATGATTTCAATGAATCTCTACAGTTTAAGTATGTTTCTTACCCACGCATACAGACAGAAAAAAATGGGACCTCCAAATTATTATATATACGTTATTTCAGGTCAAGCAAAATGTATTTAACGTTTTGCCAATGTCAGAAAGCGTTTAGTAGTGTTTGCTGTTGTGTGGAAACGTCAAGTAGTTGTACAGACATCAATGACTCACCGATAAAAGGAAAGCATGGATGAGAAACTTTCTGGCTGAACCCATTCCGTGTCTTCTGGCCATGGCTTAGTAAAAATGAGAAGCTTTTAAGTTTCTGCTGACAAATTTGTTCATCAGTAATCTGTTTGCTTCGGAAAAATTTACCACTGGGCGACAGAACTGGTGACTCGGTGGCTTTTATGGCAAGATAAATCCCTGCAATCGTTTGTGTTGGGAGATGATTTGTTGAAGGGAAGGGGGGGTTACATCTGTTGCCGTTTTGAGCATTAGCTGAACAAACCTGAAACCGATCTTTTGTCGATTAACGATAATGTTCATAATAAAGGAAACATTGTTCTTGTAAATGATGGTCCCAAACAGCAATCAAGATTAGTTCATAGTTGCCTGGGGCTTAGGTTTTAATGGCCCTTCTAAAGCATTTGGAATGACTAATGACAGTTGACTAAACATTATGGGCAATATTTTAGGCATTTAAATCAAGATTATCCATTTTTTTAACCATAACAACTCATACATACACGAACACATACACATGATTGGAATCACACACACATGACGTTATATTGAAAGTGTTTGCCAGGTCCTTTCAGATTCCAAGACATGCCCAATACATTGATTGTTAGAGGCCCACTGTCTCATCTTAAGTCTACACTCTTAGAAATCTATTGTAAAAGTATTCCCCAACACAATAAATCATTCTGTACAAGCTGGCAGTAATTTATCCTAAATACATGGACTAATTAATCGCTATCAGCTTATTGTAATATAACTATTACAGGCTGAAATTGTTCAGGATACTGCTAACAATAATCTATTGTCATTTTTAAAAATCATCTTAAATGACCAGTGTAAAGTAAAGATAGTTTATTGTAAATCCTAACCAGTCCTAAATACAGTTTTGAAATCATGCCATTGAATCCATGAAGTAGGTTTAAACAACAAATGAAATGAGACGTATACAAATGAAATAAGAGATGTTTCAAGCAAGTTACAAAATGTATTCCCATCTTTGGATTGAAAAATTAAATTCAGGCTGAGTCTTGATCAGGGATACGACTCCTCAGGTTGTAACTTCTTTGGTCTCTCCAAATTGCCATCTCAACCTGTTTGTCCCCAATACAGGCGTCCGTCGTATCACTTTGTCTGTACAATACAGCCACTTCTACTTCTCTGTACGATACAGCTACCTCTACTTCTCTGTACAATACAGCCACCTCTACTTCTCTGTACAATACAGCCACCTCTACTTCTCTGTATAATACAGCCACCTCTACTTCTCTGTACAATACAGCCACCTCTACTTCTCTGTACAATACAGCCACCTCTACTTCTCGGTACAATACAGCCACCTCTACTTCTCGGTACAATACAGCCACCTCTACTTCTCGGTACAACACTGATTCGCAATTCTTTGAAAGTGTAACTAAAAAGAGAATGAAACAAAAACATATTACAACACAACTTAGTAGGCCACAATGCTGTTCAAGTTACACATTTACCAAAGTTTATTATCAATTATGTATAAATAAAATAGTCTATATATTAAAAATGCATTAGAGTAATGACTATTAACGCCCTAAGACTTGTGGGCTCTGCATGCACTTTGCAGGGATTGCTGCCAATCCCTTCCCCATAACACCAGACACCAATAACTCATAAAACATTGAGTACCCCCAAAAAAGTGATAATAAAAGGCCCCTGGGAGTTGGAGTCACAATATTTGCTAGTGCACTACAGCCTTAGCCAACAGAATATTCCACATTGAAAGCTATTGCATTGGGAATATGATTAGTTAATACAAAAATAGTGACATTTTATAACTCAAATATTTTTTCTCAGTAAAAAAAAATCATTTTAATAATTTACAAACTTGAGCTGATATGATAAATGGGTGTTTTTAAAGAGCTTTATAACGCCAAGGAAAAAACGTTATTGGGCTAGCCTTTGTTAAGAACCAACCACTCCGGCATTACATTGCACGATCTAGCATTAGTTGATTTTTCTTTAGGACAGGAAAGTTAAAATTAAAACAAAACGAGTAAAGAAAAACTTAAAATTAGCTATACAAGGTGTCGTTATATCCAGGTTAGACTGTTTAAATAAAGACAATGTATACTGCAGTGTTTCCCAAACTTCTGTGGACCATGGCCCTCGTGGTAACGTTACAAGTCTATTACCTGAAACTAGAGACCGACCGAAAGTGATTTTCTGATTTTGGCCGAAGCCGAAAATAGACCGAAAGTTTAAAATGACTTTCGGCCGAAACCGAAAAAAGTCCGAAAGTTAAAAATGACTTTCGGCCGAAACCGAAGCCGAAACCAAAAATGAAATATTTAGATATTTTGAAATTCGTTCCCGCATACATTCTGCATGCATCGAAAATGATTGGGGAAAGTATAAATATTAACATTCTTTTCATAAAAAATGAGATAATCGTTAATATATTAATAAATAAACATTTAATATAAGGGTCTCAAACTTGCGCCTGCGGGCCATTTGTTCTTAAAGATCGTTTAGTGTGTTCTTAAAAATCGTTTAGTTTATTGTTAATGATCGGTTAGTTTGTTCTTAAAGATCGATGGGTTTATTCATAATGATCGCTTAGTTTGTTTTAAAAGATCGCTTAATTTAATCGAAAAGATCGCTTAATTTGTTCTTAAAGATTGCTTAGTTTGTTGTTAAATATCGTTCAGTTTTTTTTAATGATCGCTTTATTTGTTCTTAAAGATCGGTTAGTTTGTTCATAAAGATCGCATGGTTTGTTGTTAAAGATCGTTTAGTTTGTTGTTAATGATCGATTAGTTTGTTCTTAAAGATCGACGAGTTTGTTCATAAAGATCGCTTAGATTGTTCTAAAAGATCGTTAGTTTGTTCTTAAAGATCGCTTGGTTTGTTGTTAAAGATCGTTCAGTTTTGTGTTAATGATCACTTTATTTGATCTTAAAGATCTGTTAGTTTGTTGTTCACGATCGTTCAATTTGTTATTAATGATCGGTTAGTTTGTTCTTAAAGATCGGTGATTTTGTTCATAAAGATCGCTTTATTTGTTCTTAAAGATCAGTAAGTTTTTTCATAAAGATCGCCTGGTTTTTGTAAAAGATCGTTCAGTTTTTTGTTAATGATATTTTAGTTTGTTCTTAAAGTCATTTAGTTTGTTCAAAAAAGATCGCTAAGTTTTTTTCTAAAAGATCGCTTAGTTTGTGTTATTAAAAGATCGTTTAGTTTGTTCATAAAGATCGCTTAGTTTGTTCTTAAAGATCATTGAATTTGTTCTTAAACATCGCTTAGTTGTTCGTAAAGATCATTCAGTTTATTCTTAAAGATCAATTAGTTTGTTTTTATAGATCTTTTAGTTAGTTATTAAGAATCGTTTAGTTTTTTCTTAAAGATCGCTTAAATTGTTGTTGAAAATCGCTTTAGTTTTTCATAAAGATCGCTTAGTTTGTTCTTAAAGTTAATTGATTTTTTTCATAAAGATCGATTAGCTTGTTCTTAAAGATCAATAGTTTTTTCTTTAGGATCATTTATTTTGTTCTTAAAGACCTTTTGTTTGTTCCTAAAGAACATTTAGTTTTCTGTTTAAGATCGCTTACTTTATTCTTATAAATCATTAAGTTTACTATTAAAGATCATTTGTTTTGTTCTTAAAGATCATTTAGTTCGTTCTTAAAAATCGTTTAGTTTTTTCTTTAAGATCGTTTAGTTTGTTATTAAAGATCGCTTAGATTGTTCTTAAAGATTGCTTAGTTTGTTTTAAATATCGTTTGATTTGTTCTTAAAGATCGCTTTATTTGTTTTTAAAGATCACTTTATTTTTTTTAAAGATCATTTAGTTTGTTCTTAAAGACTACTTAATTTGTTCTTAAAGATCGTTTAGTTTGTTCTTAAATGTCGTTTAGTTTGTTGTTAAATATTGCTTTCGCTGCGTATTAGATGACCGAAAACCTCAGACACTTTCGCCCGGATGGCCGAAAGTCTAAGTCAATTTCGGTCGAAACCGAAAGTTAAATTTTGTCTTTCGGCCGAAACTGAAATTAAGCCGAAAGTTAACTTTTCAGTTTCGGACGAAACCGAAACTTGGCAAAAAATTATAAAATGGCCACTTTCAGCACCAAAGCCGAAGCCGAAATTCGGTCGATCTCTACCTGAAAGGTAACTTCTCATAGTGGCATTTCTCATATTATATAAGAAAACATTCTTTCAGTTAAAAAAAAAAATTCGAGCAATAAGGTTATAAAACAATTTATTACTTAAGTATGCAGCAGGGGTACAGGACAAACCACTATGAAGACGTACAAAAGTTAGAAGGTGATCAGAAAGTTAAATATACATTCCTCTCTATTAGAGTAAGAATGCCATCACATCCGCTCAAATATTTTAATTGCCATAAAATGGAGGAAATCACTAGTGAGTCAGTAATATGCTCAAGATAAGAACTTTTTCAACAAAAGTCCATGAGACTTACCCTTTAGAACAATCGTTAACTATTATAATCCATTTCACGTTGTCATCAGGAAAGGAACTGGAATTTAAAAAAAAAAAGTCGACATTTAAAACACTCAAAGAAAAGCAACCCTTGAATAAAGATGGCGGCCGCCAGGTGGGAACCCGAAAGGCTCGAAATTAAGTTTAAATTTAAAGATCAGCTCTTTAAAGGCTTGTTTTCTTACAGATTTTGGCCAGATTTGTTTTTTTTTTGTAAATGAAAATTGGGCTAATTACGTGGACGAATGCCACGGCGTCCTTTGGGTATTTACGTGTGGGAGACACTTCCCTTTGTTTATTTTTAGAGCCTGATGGCATTTTTGTATTAACATTTTATTGGTTTATAAAATATACCCTTAAAAATCCCCTGGTTGGCTAATAATCATATTTTATTTGTGCCGCCATATTTGCTAGATTGGGGCCTCATGATCTATTAATTTTGTGAAATTATATTCGGTGGAATCTGAAATAAAGTGAGTAAAAGTTTATTTCATGAAACTGCCTTTTGGGTTTTCAGTATAGCCTAATTATATTTTATAATTATTTTTGGCCTTTTTAAAAAAAAAATTGTTTTCGTTCATTTCAGTTTTCTTGCCACGGCCGCAGTGTCTCCCCTCCCCAGAGAATTTCTGTTTCTTATTTTGGTATTTAAAGTGAGGGGAGGGGTTTTGGGAGAGGTCTCCCCTCCCCATTTTCATAAAAGATCTTTCTAAATACATTTTTTTGCATTACTTTTTGGCCACCATCTTGGTTGACACTTGACGTGACTTCACGTGTCGTGTCAACCAAGATGGCGGCCATCGATAAAATAGTGGCATTCGTCTTCAGAATTTACCGAAAATTGTTTACATTTCCATACTGTTAAAAAAACACACAAAAAAAAACCCAAGAAGAAATGATCAGTTACAACAGGCCTGCTAAACATACGCCCGCGAGTGGCATGCGGCCCGCCAGCGCCCACTTGGGGGTAGTCCATTAAATAAGTCAACAATTTAAAAGTAATTTTTGAATACCCCCCCCCCTTGTCAATAACTGTCACACTTTCAGTGACCCCCCTAAAGAATTATGTCAACATTAATTGTAAATCCCCCCACCCCCACCCCCCAAAAAAAAAGAACAACAATATAAATAAACATAGAATTACATTTTGCTTTGTGATGATCTATTTTAATCACAAAAAATTGTAGGCATTGTAGGAGAAACCTTTTATTGGATCCGTAGCTTGTCAATCAACTAGTTTAATTTAAAAAGTATTTACACTTAAATTTTATAATGCAGAATCAATGAAAAGGTTGTTAACGACTAAATATCATTCATTATTTGTGGAATTATAAATATGATTATTGTCAGTGTAGTTGATAATTGTAGCATAGATTCTAGCTGCTGTCAACTTCCCAGGGAGAAGCCAGATGTTGCTCTATCGGAACAACGGGGAATGTAGCTGATTTATCGTTTTCATCTTGCGAAACAGATATACCAGATATACCAGACAAGTCAACATCATCCTCATCTAACCATTCAGCACTTAAAATATAAGCATTGTCTGTGAGAGCAGCAATTGCCATAAGATCTCTCTGTCTCCTGGTAGCTACTTGCATTAGTCGAATCCTTTTTTGTTGAGGAGCAGGTGCTAATTTCTTATACATTGTCGGTGCTGTTGAACTTGCTACTTGTGATGCAAATTAGATGTTATAGATTTTGCAAATCCGATCGAGCAGTGATGTTATTATTTTTACTCCCTTTACTTTCCCCTAATTCTCAAAATATCGATATCCTACTCTATCAATACCATTTATCTTGACCGCACATGACTCTTGACCCTTGTCCTTGTTCCATACCTGCAACATGACCGCAAACATACCGGCCTAGTCATTTTCGACAAATAGAGTCTACATTTGAAGAGAGGCCAACTTCTGACTTCTCTTGCACTAACCAAATGTGCTAACATTCTGACCAGCCACCAGCAGTGCACAGACAGACAGACATTAAATAAATCTTATATTGTTAAAAGCCTAAAAATTATACAACTGTTTTAATTTACACTCATTAAATTTGTTAAAATAATTTAATAACCAGTCAATTTTTAGATTAAAATTTTAATCGAGAAAACATGATTTTTGACGTCAAATAATCTTAACCCCCCCCCCCTTGTCAACAGTTGTCAAACATTTCCACCCCCCCCCCCTATTTTGTTGATGATAATAAATGGAAGACCCCTGGGCGGATCGCGGTGTAGCGAAATATTGTTGAATTATTAGTATTATTATTTTCTTAATAGCTTACGCCTCTGACCCATTATCTTTCGACCCAAAAAAGTTTTGCATAAGTATTACGGCCGACCTTACATTTTGAGATAAGCAAGCCTGACTTACAGCAATATAGAGTACTTGTTAAAGCTCGCCAAACATTGGGTTAGGGTCATGCATGAACTCCCCATCTACTTAAGTTACTTGACGAAACATGAAATCAAGAAACGCTCATTTTATGAATCGCAATTTTTGCTACACATCACCCCAACCCCCCCCCCCCCTTTTATTTCACCACCATGAATTATATTAATGTTTTGATGTCCCATCCATTTTTAAACCTAAAATTTATTACACCATATTTGAATTCAGCCGATTTCATTTTGCGAAAAGAAAATACTACGCACCAAACGCTGTTGCGTTATTAAAAAAAAAATCATTTAGCGTAGTTATTGGGAATTATATTTTGTGAGATATCCGGAAATGGAAGGAGTCACACAACAAGCAAAATTTATATAAGAGATTATGACTATAAATAAATGTTAAAACGTTATATTTTAAACAGTGCATAGTGGTAATCACGTGTCTTGACTATGTTCTGATTTGTCATAATCGCGAGCAGAGGCCTATCGTAATGAATGTGGCAAGACACGGAAATAGCCATTTGTGCCATGGGTAATGGGTGCAAAATCGGCCAGACGGCAAAAGAGTTTCTAGACTTACTTAGAAAATTACTTCATTTTACTAATAATTAGTTTACCTGTAATGGATAAGCCAATCTTCTTCCCACTTATCTGCTAGCAACTAATCTGTTATTCTAATCCTTGCTGTGGGTGAGTTTATCCCCCATACACCTCTGTTTGTGAGGCGTAATTGGTGTCATCAAATGGATATTGCTTCCATCCATACAAGTGGGATTACGGCCCACGGAGGGCTTTGGCCCACCTCACCACTTCCTTACATTCGTGTCATCAAATGGATATTGCTTCCATCCATACAAGTGGGATTACGGCCCACGGAGGGCTTTGGCCCACCTCACCACTTCCTTACATTTGTGTCATCAGATGGATATTGCTTCCATCCATACAAGTGGCACTACAGCCCATGTAGGTCTTTGGCCCACCTCACCACTTCCTTGGATTCATGTCATCTCGTGGATAATGATTAGGACAAAGTCTTTAATTACTGTTTCAAACTGTTCACTTGAAAAGAATCAATATTGAACATTTTCCACGACATTCATCCATAACTGCCCAAAACGACACCAATCACCAGTACATATTTAAGCTAAATATTATTGACTTTGAAACGCATTTAAACACTAAGAAAGTCCTGTCTAAAATCACAATATAAAAAAAATAAGAAGGTCATGTCTAAAACCACAATTTAAACAATACGAGTGTCCTGTCTAAAGCCACAATTTAAACAATACGAGTGTCCTGTCTAAAGCCACAATTTAAACAATACGAGTGTCCTGTCTAAAGCCACAATTTAAACAATACGAGTGTCCTGTCTAAAGCCACAATTTAAACAATACGAGTGTCCTGTCTAAAGCCACAATTTAAACAATACGAGCGTCCTGTCTAAAGCCACAATTTAAACAATACGAGTGTCCTGTCTAAAATCACAATTTAAACAATACGAGTGTCCTGTCTAAAATCACAATTTAAACAATACGAGTGTCCTGTCTAAAGCCCGAAGGCAAACGGTTAGAACAGCGGTTCTCAACCTGTGGGTCGTGACCCCTTTGTGGGTCGCGGGACCCTTTTCCAGGGGTCGCCTAAGACCATCTGAAAACATATATCCTTACAGCTATGAAGTAGCAACGAAAATAATTGTGTGGCTGGGGGGTCGCCATGACACGAGAAACTGTATTAAGGGGTCGCGGCACTAGAAAGGTTGAGAACCACTG
>CAXITT010000596.1:66181-117814 GCA_964033795.1 Lymnaea stagnalis | reverse complement strand
GTGTCGGTACAATTTTTCACATCCGACTGCACGAGAGGCCTCATCGCGTTATACCCATAGGATCCGTAGGCAGGCTGTTGTCCGTAGGCGGGGTAGCTGGCCTGAGAATATGGCAGGTAGCCAGTGGAAGGTTGGTAAGCTGCTGATGGCTGGGCATAGCCCTGGTAGCCAGTCGATGCTGGGTAGGCGGATGGTTGTGTCTGGTACTGAGCTAGAACTATAAACGAAAGCACCTTTTTAAAAAAAAAAAAAAAAAGATTCAATATAATTTTAAAAAAAAATGTTTTGATATCGCATTCGGCCCGACGCTTAATTTCTTGCTTTCCCCAACTTTAAAAAAAAAAAATAAATAAAAGCCACTTTGAACTTTCCACATCAATATGTGGAACATTAAACCATACATTTTATGCAAGAATTCAATCTAGGATTCTCCAAATCTTTTTTGATTAAAGCTCTTGGAAGGATTCAGCTGGAATTAAGCGTGGCTAATAATTGTCACACTCATGAACACACACACACACGGTAGAGCCGTAGCGAGAGCGGTGCGGGGTTGCTGGGGTGCGGACCTCACAGGGCGACACCATTCCCCCCCCCCCAAAAAAGGGGGGGGGGTGAAACCAAATTATTGAAAATTTGCATATGTTTTGTATTTAAAAAACACATCAATTTAAACCTGACATCATTCATTCTCTTTCGTTGCTTTTTATGAATCTCTACAGTTTAAAATATGTTCTTACCCCACGATTTCAGATTGAAAAAAAAATGGGACTCAAAATTATTGCATATACACATACCAGGTTTACGTTTTCAGGACAGAACAATTAACTTTTTGCTAATTTCAGAAAGCGTTTAATAGTGTTTGCTGTGGTATGGAAACTTTAAGTAGTTGTGCAGATGTCAATGACTCACCGATACAAGAAAGGCATGGATGTGCAACTTTCTTGCTGAACTCATTCCGTGTTCTCTGGCCATGGCTTAGTAAAAATGAGAATCTTTGAAGCTTCTGCTGAAGAATGTTACCGGGTAACCTGTTTGCTTCGGAAAACTTCAACCACTAGGCGACAGAACTGTGACCCGTTGGCTTTTATGGCAAGGTAAATCCCTGCAGACACTAATTGTGTTGGGAGATCATTTGGAGGGGAGGGGCATGATCCGTTGCCATTTTGAGCATAAGCGGAACTAAAGCCGCCACCGATCATTCGTCGATAGACGATAATGGTCATGATAAAGTGGGGCGACATTTCCATTGTTCCTTTGTTACGCACTGACTTGTATTGGGAGAAATTAATCTCCTATTTTAATTTTAATTGGCTCGTTGTAAACAGTACCCAACAAAGGACGTTACCATATAGTCAACAATATTAAAGATATGACACCCAAAGCAGTTTCTAAATACAATTAATAAGATTTATTAAGTATTAATGTAATTACAAAAGAAAAGAAATATCATTAAAAATCATCAACTTACAGTGTGGTAGATCTTGTACCAGTACACAGTTAATACAGTTAGAATAATGTGCCAATGAATAATGATGAATGCGAAAAAAACACATATAAGTATGAGCACACAAATACACAAGGAATAGTACACGCCTCGTAAAGTTAATAATATCTATCTGAATCTCCGTCTCTCCGTCCATGCCTGTCAATCCCTTATATAAGACGCGTAAGCCCTGCCTTCCATAAAGACCTATGGCGTGTTGTTTACATATCTCGGGTTATCGAGCACATTCGAGAAAATATCAGGAAGACAGTCTAAAATTTTTAATGGTAAACACGGTTTAAACAAGATACTTCAAAAGAATAGGCCACGCCCACAACAGACCGCTAACGTCTGCCAGGGATATAATTTCGGTCAAGTAAAATTCAAGCACGGAAAAACTGTGAACCATCGTCCGAAACAACGATCGAATTTACGTAAAAGTAGCCCGTGGCATACGTTTTAATGACCCTTTCTAAAGCGTTTTTGGAGCGATTAATGCCAACAAATATTTTGGACAATGCTTTTAGGCATTTAAAACAAGATTTTCGAATTTTGTAAACCATTATAATATATAAATGCATGAACACATACACATGAACGGAATCATACACAGACATAACGTTATATTTTAAATGTTGGGCTGGTCCTTTCGAATGCCAAGACACGGCCAAGACATTGATTTTTTAGCCGCCCTCCCATCTCACCCTAAGCCCATAGTGGCAATCAGATGTGTCTTTGTTCTGTTTTCGCAGATTCCCGAGCAGACGCGGACCACAAAGTTTGTGACAGGACACGGAAATAGCCGTTTGCGCCAAAGTTAATGGGTGCAAAATCGACTAGTTGGACAAAATAATTTTTTTAGACTTATTTCAATTTTACTAATAATTGGTTAATCTTTAATGAATAAGCTAATCTTCTTCCCACTAATGTGATAGCCACTAATCTGCTATTTTAATCCTTGCTGTGGGTAAGTTTGTCTCCCATACATCTCTGTTTGCGGTGTGCAATTCGTGTCATCAAATGGATATTGCTTCCATCCATACAAGTGGCATTACGCCCACGGAGGGCTTTGGTTTGCCTCACTACTTCCTTACATTCGTGTCATCAGATGGATATTGCTTCCATCCATACAAGTGGCATTACGGCCCACGGAGGGCTTTGGTTTGCCTCACTACTTCCTTACATTCGTGTCATCAGATGGATATTGCTTCCATCCATACAAGTGGCATTACGGCCCACAGAGGGCTTTGGTTTGCCTCATCACTTCCTTACATTCATGTCATCAGATGGATATTGCTTAGGAAATATTATTTATTTACCATTTCAAATGACACACTTGGAAAGAAGCAATATTGAACTTCGTCCACGACATTTACACGTAACTACCTAAAGCGACACCAATAACCAGAAAATATTTAAACCAAATATTAGTGGCTTTGAATGGCATTTAAAAAATAAGCAAGTCCTGTCTAAAACACCAATGTAAGCAATGATATTGTCCTGGCTGATAACCCCATGTAAACAATGATATTGTCCTGGCTGATAACCGCATGTAAACAATGATATTGTCCTGGCTGATAACCCCATGTAAACAATGATATTGTCCTGGCTGATAACCCCATGTAAACAATGATATTGTCCTGGCTGATAACCCCATGTAAACAATGATATTGTCCTGGCTGATAACCGCATGTAAACAATGATATTGTCCTGGCTGATAACCCCATGTAAACAATGATATTGTCCTGGCTGATAACCCCATGTAAACAATGATATTGTCCTGGCTGATAACCCCATGTAAACAATGATATTGTCCTGGCTGATAACCCCATGTAAACAATGATATTGAAGTCTCTAACTCTCCAATGTATGAAATATAAATGCCTCGTATAAAACACAGTCGTAAACCATAAGATTGGCTTGTCTAAAACCCCATGTCAACAATAAGAATTTCCTGGCTGACACACACTACGTGACCAATGAGAATTTCCTGGCTGACACACACTACGTCAACAATGAGAATTTCCTGGCTGACATTTCCTAAGTCAACAATGAGAATTTCCTTGCTGACACTCACTACGTGAACAATGAGAATTTCCTGGCTGATACACGCTACGTGAACAGTCCTAGGTAAATAATGAGAATGTTCTGGCTCACCAACATGTAAACAATGAGAATGTCCTGCGTGACACACCTCTCGGGGAAAAGAAAAGAATGTCAAGCTGACACACCCATGTAAACAATGAGAATGCCTTTCCTGACACAGGCATTGGAATAATAAGAATCTCTTGACGCTGACAACACCCCCCCCCTCCGACCCCCGTGAACAATGAGAACGTCCAGGTTTGATCTCAAACATAGTTAAAATAAGAATTTAAAAAACCTTATTAATAAGTATTACTATTTAGTCATTTTTAATTAAACAAATATTCCACGACTCATCCCGTTCAAGCAGGGCCGTCGCTTGACTTTTAGAGACCCCCTACCACTTTTTGTGTTCTCCTCCCGACACCTTGCAATAAAAATGAAACATTTAAAAAGTGTACACGTCACAAATTTTAGCTTTTAAAATATACGACCCCATTCCCTCCCCCCTTTTTTTTGTTGTTTTGCAGCTGTAGGACTTGCAAGGCCCACATGATGGCTCGGAGGTCACGTGGCGGCTTATATTTTAACGAGCATCGCCTCCGGTGCCCTCCGATTAAGTGTAGGATAATGCACAAACTAGGGGTGAGACTCAGCTGGGACAAAAATTGATACCCTAAAGGGCGCTACAACTGGAATAAATTTAGCTCATGTTGAGCTGGGGCGGAGTATCATAATAATGACCCAGTGGACACCCCGATGTAAACAATGTAAACATGTCTGACATCCCATCATGCCAACAATGAGAATGTCATGTCTGACATCCCATCATGCCAACAATGAGAATGTCATGTCTGACACCCCATCATGCCAACAATGAGAATGTCATGTCTGACATCCCATCATGCCAAAAATGAGAATGTCATGTCTGACACCCCATCATGTTAACAATGAGAATGTCATATCTGACACCCCATCATGTCAACAATGAGAATGTCATATCTGACACCCCATCATGTCAACAATGAGAATGTCATATCTGCCACCCCATTATGTCAACAATGAGAATGTCATATCTGACACCCCTTCATGCCAACAATGAGAATGTCATGTCTGACACCCCATCATGTTAACAATAAGAATGTCATATCTGACACCCCATTATGTCAACAATGAGAATGTCATGTCTGACATCCCATCATGCCAACAATGAGAATGCCATGTCTGACACCCCATCATGTCAACAATGAGAATGTCATATCTGACACCCCATCATGTCAACAATAAGAATGTCATATCTGATACTCCATCAATTCAACAATGAGAATGTCACATCTGACACCCCATCATGTCAACAATGAGAATGTCACATCTGAAATCCCATCATGTCAATAATGAGAATGTCATATCTGCCACCCCATTATGTCAACAATGAGAATGTCATATCTGATACTCCATCATGTCAACAATGAGAATGTCACATCTGACATCCCATCATGTCAACAATGAGAATGTCATATCTGACACCCCATATATGAACACTAAGAAAGTCTTGGCTGGCACCTCCATGTGAACAATGAGAGACTCCAGGTTTACCTACCACGTGTCTTTGTGTGTCTCCCATGGTTTGTTTGTGTGTCTCCCATGGGTTGTGTGTGTGTCTCCCATGGGTTGTGTGTGTATCTCCCATGGGTTGTTTGTAAATGTTGATCCATATATATCAAAAAGTATTTTTTTTTAACACTGTTAGATTTAGGGGCTAATCAATTGTTTCTGTTAGTTTTCCTACTCTCATCATTTTGGTTTTCTTTATATTATCTTTTGATCCGCTACTTGGACTAACTAACACACATATTCTGGTGAGGGTCTGAGATTACTCTCTTATGACCCCGGCTAGTAAATTGGATATCAACTCAATCTGTTGAGCTGAGCCATACAACATTTTCCTCACAAAGGGTCCTCCAACCGCCCTGGCTTCCCCCGGGAGATCTAGTGAGGGACATTCAGTTAACAGATGCTCTAGGGTCTCCGGGGCCAGGCTGCAGTGCCGGCAGGTAGGATCTCTGTTGTTATCCAGCCGCCAGAAATATGTGCGCAAGGGGCAGTGCTCGGTGCACATCTGCGTCACTAAACTCTGCGATCTGCGACCTAACCCCCACCATGGGTCTTGTTTGCTAGGAGTGGGCAAGTTTTAATAGACGCCTCTGGCGGTCGTTTTTTCAGCCCATTGCCTGTACCACTTCTGTCTGAAGTGGTCCGCCAGCCAGTTTTTAACTCCCAGGAAAGTCATTGGTATTTCTGGCTGAGGCTGGGCAGCCCCGGTTTTCGCGTGTCCTCTCTCTCGTTGCCACTGATGTTGACGTGCCCTGGTATCCATTGTATAGCAACCTTGCACCCTAGTTCACCAAGTTTGCATATGTCGTTGGTAATGACGTCGAACAAGCGTGTGGTACCCTGTCTCTTCTCCAAGATCTCAAGAGCAGATCTTGAGTCTCAAAAAACAACCACATCAAGCCCCGCATGTTCCGTCCCCTTCAAAGTGTCGTGGACTCTCTCCAAGGCCATGTGCATAGCTTTAGCTCCGCATCAAAATTTGACGCTGTAGTCCCACAAGGCCCCGAGAGTTCTTCATTAGGTGGTCCTCCCACTGGATACTGTATGAGCGCACCGTACCCAGCAGTTCTTTTTCTAAGGTCGGCAGAGCCGTCCGTGAACACTTTCACAGGAATGTGTGCGAACACATCCATGGTCTCAAGGGCAGCCACTTTCTGTACATGTTCAGGGCTGCGTTTCGTCACTGCTGCATCAGTCAAGGCCAAATGTATGGAGGGATGTGAGGGTTCCGCATATGGCGGATTAACTGGGATAAGGGTCAGACGTTCTCTATTTGGGGGCAGGGTGACTGTCCTTTCCAGCTCCACGACGTGGTGCATGAAAGAGGACCTCTTTAGTCTCCTGCCGCCCACCCAGTTATTCTGCATTTGGAAGGCTGGTTCGTTTTCGCCAAGCCATCGGTACCTCTCTACGGTACTTAATATGGACTTTTCCCTCCTAATTTGTAACGGTTCTACATTGGCCAAGACATCTACAGCAGCTGTGGGAGTAGTCCTGTATGCGCCACAGATGAATCTCAGAGCCTGATTCTGGATTCGGCCCAGTTTTTCCAATGCGGTCTTGCTTGCAAAGGATTGGACCGGCATTCTGTAATCCATCACCGACCTTACACTGCTTAGGAAAAGAGCTCTAAGCGTACTTGCGCCCGCGCCCCAACTTGTGCAAGCCAGTTTTTTCCACCAGGTTGAGCTTGGCGGTTGCCTGGGAGCAGAGGTCCTGTACAAAATTATGCATTTGCACCTTTTGGTCCAACTTAACTCCCAGGTAAACCGGTTGTTTGCCCCACTTGAGCGCTACATCGCCCACCTTGAGCTCGATCTCCTGTTTGAGAATGGTCCGCCCATTTGTGAATAGTGAATAGACCGTCTTCTCGGTGTTAATTTCCTGGTGCCACCGCCGCATGTACCTGTTGATAGCAGAGATGTCCTGCTGTAATAGCGTTTACAGGCGTTGGACATCCTTACCGGTGCTCCAGATTACCAAATCGTCCACATACATGGCAGAGCTAGTCGTTAGCTCTTGTGGCAGGTCATTGATGTATGCAAGGAAGAGGGTGCAACTGAGGGCTGACCCCTGCGGGAGCCCTTCCTCAAGAGTCCTCTTCCTGGAGGTTTCGCCGCCAAATTTTGTGTTAATCGTCCGGTTTGTGAGGAAACCGGAGATCCACCTGTAAATGTTCCCGTTTACTCCCAACTTCTGCAATTTCAACAATAGACCGGACCTCCAAACTCGGTCATAGGCTTGTTTGAGGTCGAAAAATACAGCCACTGTATGTGATTTTTTCTGGAGCCCATCTGTTATGGACTGGAGAAGACGGAGCACTTGGTCAACAGGCTGAATTCCCTTGCGGAAGCCCGCCTGTATTGGGCTGAGACACCTGGTGCTCTCCAAGTGCCAGTAGAGTCTCTGGTTGACCATTCTCTCAGCTACATTCCCTAACATCGATGTTAGAGAGATCGGGCGGTAGCCGATCGGCTTATCGAGTTTCTTCCCTTCTTTGGGAATAGGGACGATGGTAGCGCTAAGCCAAGCTCTGGGTAGGATTCCTGTTACCCATGATCTGTTTACGATTTTCAATAGCTCTGTCCTAGCTATTGGGCCAAGGTTTTTAATCATCTCATTACAGATCTTGTCCGGACCTGGTGCCTTGGCGGCGTCGCACTTGTCAATGGCGGTTTGCAATTCAACCATGGTGAAAGGCGCGGTGAAGACCTCAGCATGCGGCCCCCACTTCTGGGCCTCTTCTCCATTTCGCCGGAGACGGTTAAGGTTCTGTCTCTCTCTGGTCTCATTCTGCTTCCGATTGATCTTTGCAAAATGCTTGTTTAGGGCATCGGCACTTTTGGCATCTGTGGTAGCCGTGCCTGTCGTCGTTTGCAATGGACGCAGATTCCGGACCTTTCCCGTGCAGGATAATGAGTCCATCAATCGCCAGACCTTTTTGCCGTCTTTCAGGTCAAGATTTCCACACGTACTAACCCATTTTTCCTTTTTCGCCCTATCAACCTCCTTCCGGACCTCTGTCATTAGTCTGTTGTAAGCCGCACGAGCAGCGGCCGTCTTCAACTTTCCGGCTACTTGGACTAAATTCTTTCTAAAGATTCCATTAATTGTTTGATCGGTTATTTTGCGGGAGGATGGTGATGAGAGGCGAGACTAAGGTAGGGCAAAAAGCAGCATACCCTCGAGGGCGTAGTGGGGTGTTTCATATGTAGGTACCGTATCGTTATTATGGCTAATTTTGGCGCTTCCCACTCAAAAGTCTGAAATGCCCCCTCCTATTCAAGTATGTGCAAAATGGATCCATGCATTTTGAATTTATCAAAAAACTTCAGGAAGTATTGTACACATTCTTTTATGCAGGGTGTGGGGTGGACTTACTCCCCCGCGAGATGGCCGAAATACACAGTTTCCACATAATCTATCTGGGAGGGTAAATGTATGAATTTTATCATCTGAGGAGATGAGGAGATATTTGTTTACAAATTCTAGGGATTTTTAATTTTTAGAAAAAAAAATCTGTCTTAGCAACAGAATTTAAAAAAAAAACGAAGTGGCTGAGTACACCGCGACAGTGTATCTAGCAAAACTTTGGACCTACGCCTACGTACACCGCGGCAAAAAATTACCATTTACCTCGTCTTGAGATGGCTGTTAGATATAACCTTGTGTGGTCTTTGGTTAACACTAGGTTGCGGCTAGATGATACCGCATATGTGGAATAGAGATCATTTTACAGATGTGGATGAAGTTTTACTTGACTGTAACCTTCTTTCCATTTCTCATCTGTATTTAAATTATCATTAAATTATTATGTTCATTTTTTACAAAAGCATTTTTATTTTGAGGTAAAAATGTACCTCATGTGCGATTATCAAGTGTTTAAACTTAAACAAGATGTGGCGGGCTCCCAAAAAGTTTTAATGATTAGCACAAAATCTTTGGACCAAAGCAAAGTGCTGATGTTTGCAGTGATGTGCTATTCCCAGGTTCAGCCAGCATGATGATCTTAATAAACAGATACATTTGAGAATAAAAGAGGTGTCAGAACCCATGACACAAATTTTAACACAATCACGGCAGTGCTCCCCAAGCATCTTTTGGACACCATGTCCTATCTGATTACAAAATGTTATAATGCCCCCAAACCAAAACAACCACATGTGACATTAGAGGGAAGGGGTGGACACCATGGCTTATCTGATTACATAATGTTATAATGCCCCCACACCAAAACAACCACATGTGGCATTAGAGGGAAGGGGTGGACACCATGTCCTATCTGATTACAAAATGTTATAATGCCCCCACACCAAAACAACCACATGTGGCATTAGAGGGAAGGGGTGGACACCATGTCCTATCTGATTACAAAATGTTATAATGCCCCCACACCAAAACAACCACATGTGGCATTAGAGGGAAGGGGTGGACACCATGTCCTATCTGATTACATAATGTTATAATGCCCCCACACCAAAACAACCACATGTGACATTAGAGGGAAGGGGTGGACACCATGTCCTATCTGATTACAAAATGTTATAATGCCCCCACACCAAAACAACCACATGTGGCATTAGAGGGAAGGGGTGGACACCATGTCCTATCTGATTACATAATGTTATAATGCCCCCACACCAAAACAACCACATGTGGCATTAGAGGGAAGGGGTGGACACCATGTCCTATCTGATTACATAATGTTATAATGCCCCCACACCAAAACAACCACATGTGGCATTAGAGGGAAGGGGTGGACACCATGTCCTATCTGATTACAAAATGTTATAATGCCCCCACACCAAAACAACCACATGTGGCATTAGAGGGAAGGGAACAAAAAAGGGCCTCCATGACTTCAGGCGTCCTTAAAAAAGGTTTCAACTCAAATTTGCTGCATTTTTTTATTTTGCTCTCAGATTCACAATTTTAGGATATAATTGCCAATAATTGAAACTATATTTGTATTGCAATGGATTTTTGAAAAATAACTATTTAAGTGGTTAACTTGTTAAAAAATCGTGCTTTAACATTACTCTCACCCACTTTTATTTTTGAAACAAATTTTATTTCCTATCTCGAGAGCTTTTGCCACAAATGTAAAGGAACTTGCATATTATCTCCTTCATAGCTCCCGAAATAATAAAAAAAATATTTATAGTTCGTATAAAAAAAAACATTATACTTACATGAACGTCATACACGTGCGTTCCTGTAGGATTCTAGCCTTGAGCAAAATAAAAATCATCATCATCATCATTATCATGTCCCTTAGTCATTGGATCGTTGGGGCGCCACAGATGACTTGTGAACTATCCTCCTCCATTCGTCTCTGTCTTCTGCACTACGCACATCATCGCCCAGTGTTAGTCCTTTCCACTCTTTGATGTTACCCTCCCATCTTTTTCTTTGTCTTCCTCTTCTTCTCCCTCCTCTTGTGGTGCTCTGCAATATTTCTTGGCAAGCCCTTGTTTTCTTGTTATGTGGCCGTACCATTGTAGTTTGCGTTTTTTCACAGTCACCAGTAGGTCATCGTACTCCCCAATTGCCTGGCGAACCTTTTCTTTCACTGTATCATTGGATATATGGTCCCTATAGCAGATGCCAAAAATGCTTCTGAAGCATCTCATCTCCATCGCCTTTATTTTCCTTTCAAGATCGGCTGTTAATGTCCAGGATTCCCAGGCATACAGGAAAATGGAGAGGACTAATGAGCGCATCAGTCTGATTTTGGTGCTGGGGGCTATATTTTTGTCATTCCATATTTTCTTGAGCCTCTTTAAAGCTGTTGTAGTCTGCGCAATCCTGGACATCAGTTCGGGCTTGGAGCCTTCTTCTGAGACTATTGCTCCTATGTATTTGAAGTGGCCTACAGTCTATAGTTTTTCCTCCCTGACTTTAATTTCACTGGTGATGCCTGTGGTGTTATTTGTCATCATTTTTATCTTTTCGGCACTGAGTAGCATGCCGTAGGACGACGAGGTCTTATCGAGACGCTTTACCAGGTTGGCTAGCTCTTCTTCGCTCCCAGCCATTCCGTCTATGTCGTCCGCAAAGCTAATTTTGTTTAATCTTGTAGGTATTAAATGAATTTAAAAAAACGTAATTAAGAAGAGTATAACTTTAATTTTTTAAGTACCGGGCAGGCCAAAGAGCTAAAAATAAAAAATTGGAAAAAGCTCAACGACCATAGTCTTGCTGTGTATAACCACTGCGGTGTACGCAGGCCAAAGTCATTGGTTTTTGCGGGCTACACCGCCGCGATGTACGTAGTGCTTGCATTAAAAAAAACAACCCAACAAACAAACATGGCAGCCTCCATGAGACTTCGACATCCAATTCAAGCACTATACCAGAAACATCTAATCTTTCCTAAATTTATTATCAATTATCAACTTAATATCGTAAGGGGATTAAACAGTTTAAAAGTAGGTATTTTTAAATTGATGTTTAACTGATGCATTAAACTTTAATTAAAGTTAATTATGAGGTAAGACTCGCCATTGGGGGGGGGGGGGGGGATTTTCAGTAGTACTAGTGTCAGTAGTCTCAGTAGTAGTAGCAGACATTATGAGTAGGCCTAAAAATAATATTGGCATTGGGTCAGCTTACCGCTTACGTTCTCTTCGCCACGGCTTGTGGCAGTGTCAGGGCAGAGTCACTGAAACTGATTGCCACTAAGGCCACTTGTTGAAACATAGCCCACACATTTAATAATTGAATCTCTATTTTGACCAATTCAATAATATAAATATAATAAAATAATAACTGAAACTGAAGCCCAATGACTACTGACTACTAGTCTAATGAACTAATCACCCCCTTAAAATGTCACCCATGCATTATAGTAATGAGAGAGGCTACAAATATTACAAATAAATACTAGAACTAGAAGTTCTACGTGGGGGGTTGATCAAATATCTTTTTTTTTAGTGCAGTTGTTTTGTCGGGCGATAATTGATTGATATAAGGTTCCCACGCATTCCCCAAAACAGGAAATAGTTTGGAATTTGGTAAAAAATATTCCTATTTGTGAAAACCAGAAAAAATGGGCATTCTTCTAAGGATATTGTCCAGCTCATCTGGAATTTTTTTAATTAGAAAAAATTTGGATTACATGAAAATGGATGTTAATCACAGATGTAGTCTATTTTTAGCCCTTCTGTTATCAAAATGCTTTTGCGATGTAACTTTGGAAATTTAACTTTGTTCTGCACTGCTTTGCCAGATCGGATATTTTTTTTCTGTTCACTTCACCGATCAAAAGATGTTTGGGTAAGAAAGGTGTAAAATACAGTAAATAATTATTTGAATGTATTTTTCTTGTTTTTAATAGTGTTTTAAAAATTATGATTAGAAAACTAAATGTTCAATTGCTGTCTAAAATGACTAAAGAGTCTAAGCTTAGCTTTAGCCTACTCTGTTAAGCTATTTTTAAGTTTTCCTGTAGGAGTAATTTAAAAATACTATGCCTAATTTGAATTAGCAATAAAGGGTATTTTGCTGAATAAATGTTGTTCTGGTATGGCTTTTTGAGGAAACAGAAATCAAATATCCAAATTCAGCCAAATTTACAAGAAAACTATTGTTACCGTTTCCATCTTCATATTTAGCTGAATGTGGATTTAGTGCCATAAATGATTTGTTGCAACAATAAAAAAGGAAATCGGCTGGATATAACACAACAGGGAGATTTGAGGCTGAAGCTAGCTAAATTGGAACCCTAACATAAAATCTCTTTGCAGCAAGCATCAAGCACAAACATCTCACTAAATTTAAATAATAAATAATTAATAATAATTAAAATATTATAGAAAATTATTTCATTAAATTATTTTTACTTGAATTTCAGTGCTCTATTATATGTTTTGAAATTTTACTTACTATTTTTCCTCACCAATCTCCTAGTGATTTCTTCCTAAAACCTATCATATAAGTTTCTTCAGTGAACTACCATATTTTTTAAAAATTATGTAAATGATAAATGGGGGGGCATAATAATTTTAGAAAGACTAATGTAGGGCATGGCACAAAAAAGGTTGGGAAACACTGGTCTTTATGATGTATCCCTTACTATAAACCTAATATGAAAATATATTAATTCTGTTTTGTTTCACTATTCAGGGTTTAAGGTAAATAAAATAATGCCCAACAGTTCCTATAAAGACTGACGGTTAGGACAGCAACCATGATTGAACAAGCCATCATTACTACACTTTCCTGGAAAAATTGATATCAAATATATTTGCTGGAGAGTTCTCAGACTCAGGTGCAGTTTCGATGTGAAAATGTTTAAGAAACATCAATAATCTGATGAGACTTCATATATCTAGTTCAGCCTTATCACCTACCTTAGGCGTCCACTTCTGCAACTTCTCAGTCACGCTACCGACTTGTGTGTCCAAAATATAACTAAACCCTGATTGGAGAGATTTTATAGACACTAAAGTGTGTTCACTCGAACTAACCATTTTGATCGCAAGAAGAAATCATTTACTCAATATATGAAAAGATGCTTTCCGCTTTTGGTAGCTATATGGATGTTCTAAAAGAAGAGAACAAAGGAGAACAAATTGCAAAAGTTTTCCTTGCACTTAAAAAGTAAACAACATTTCAAAAGTAAATTAAAAAAAATTGCAATTGCTAGGAAATTGAATAAATATTTACGTGTATACACCTTTATTGCTTAATTTTGTCTATCAGTGTTGTTTTTTATATTATTGTTTTTGCTCTTACAATTTCATGCTTGTTTTTATATTATCAACTAATCTGTTGTGTTGCCATAGTCAGAAATTGTTTGCTTTTTAGTTGGAGAAAGTTCAGAAAGTAAGGATTTTTATTTCAAAAAAAAAAAAAAGTGGGAACCCTGTTTATAATAAGTGTTTTTATAAAATAAATAATCCCTTTCAATGAGAGTTTTAATTTCTGAGCTCTCTTTGTATACCGGAATGGTGCTGTGAATTACAAAAGATGCATGGAGAGGAAGTGTGTTTTAAATAACTTCTTTCTGCTTGCATTTCTATCTAGTTGGTCAATTTGTTATTTGTTTTTGTTGAGAGACACTCTACCACTCAATTATCAGTTGATCATCTATCTCGTGCTCACATGAAAGGTCGCATCTGATTTGTGTCAACATCACTTCTGCTTCGTTTTGTGAATGGCAGGAGAAGGGTTGGTAAAAGGGAGCTTATGTGAGAGCTGTAGGATTTTGGGGATTTAAAAAAAAAGTAATTTATACTTGCTTTGTTGTTAATATACGGATTAAAATTTTAGCTTTATTTTAGGTTAGCGGAATGGGATTTGGCAAGAGTTTTGTCCCCATAAGCACAGTGACATCACTTAAGAGAATCCCAAAACTGGACTAGAGAGAATAGACCAGTTATTAGACGATGTGTGTGATAACTTTCCTATTCTTCACTGAAGAATCTGCATCATAATAATCTAAATATGACAATCGATTGGGTTTATATGAAAAATATTAAAATGAAATTTTCCATTCATTTTTATTAAAATTCAACTTACAAAGTTCAAAAGAAATGATAAAGGAACTCGTCTATGTTGATGGCTGGAAAAAGACTGGCATGGCTAAAAATGATGTCTTTTTATTTTTTTATCACTTTTTATTTCTGCACTCAGAGATGTGTATTTCATTTGAGCAACTGAACAAGAATTAAAGCATTGGTTAGAAAAAGGCCATCAGAAGCTGCAAGTGTCACTCCATTAATTACCAACACTGAGTGGGGAAAAAAAGGGGGGGGGGGCGGGGTTTGCAGGTTTTGATTCTGGAGGCCTGTGCAAAATGTGCCTATACCTAGTAGATTTATACTCAAATTCTGAAACAATTATCTTAAAATTCTTTCAGTTTCAGTCCATTAATAGCATATTTATATTTCAAAGAAAGCCAATTGTCAGCTAAAATTGTGTGTGTGAGTGAAATCCATGGTTGCTCATTATTTTCAAAGGTTAAAGGTTATAAAAACATAGACACAATGTTTGGTAATGAAACAAAATTTGTTTTGCGTTTTCAACTTGGTGTAAATAGCAACAGTAATATTTTGCCTAGTCACAGCATATTTTTCTTCCGCGCCAGTGATGTGATTTGTGAAAAAATTAGTTTGTTTGTGTGAACCAAACAGTGGGATGCTATTAGGAAGATTGAATTTTAATTTTTCTGCCTTTTCATGGCCAAAGATTGAACATGGTAGAATAAGACTTACAATACAAAAAAACAACAACAGCAGTGGGTAAACTTTATGAAAATTCTTTTGTGTGTTTTAATGTTCCTCCCTACCTCACCACATTTTGGAAAACTGAAATCTATTTCAGTAATGAATGCATTTTAAGAAGATTTAAATTTATTTTCTACTTGTTAGTAATTTAAACTCCGGTTTGATAGGAAGTCTTTTTAAAAAAGTTTTAAAAATATTTTTGGTTCTTTTGTACAATTTGTTTGATGGTTTTTGTTTAGGACAAAAAGATGATATTTAGCTGATAAGTCATTATTAAGTTTTATAAACTGTGGTTAATCATATTATATTATGAATTATATACATAAGTGAGAATTTGTTGGTGTGTTTGTTAGTTCCACAATGGATTGATGGATCTTGACCAAATATGGCACATATATCCATCATTACCCAGAATCAAATACTGGGGGGTTTGAACTTTTTATAACATTCCGTTTGAGACTGGGGGCCCCGATTTGTTTTTTTGTCTAATATGAGCTATATTAATAAAATTAACAACAAATACTCCCACATGAATTGATGGATCTTGACCAAACGTAGTACACATACACTTGATTATCCATATTCAATACTGAAGGGTACTGTTCTCATAATATCCATTCCTCTGGGGCCAGGGGCCCCATTTCATTTTTCCTTCTTTGAGCTATATAAATATCAATAGACTTAGACAACATTATAGGTTCTATGTGAATTGATGGAGATAGGCGTAGCTTTGTAGCAATACACTTCATTGTCCGTATTGAAATATCGGTGGATTTAAAACTAACAATATCCAATCTAGAAATTTCCAGAAGTTCGAAAACTTTAAAAAGCTATATCTATGGCATTATTAAATAGATTTTAACGGAACAAATTTTTAATTTTAAATCCATAATTTATTTGAGTGATTGTTATGGGGCTGAACTGATTCGTTACAATTGTGGAATGGGCAGCCACTGGGAACCATCTTTCAACGTAAATTTACTATAGTTATAGTAGTGCATTTAGTCGTGTAATTTTTCTTATTCGAAGAATAATTACTTAGAAAAGACATTTATTTTTTACATGTTTTGAGGAAAATATTACTTCAATCTATAATGTTCTAGAAAGTTCTACATTTTTCTACGGGCATACATAATGGAATCTAAAAGCTGATTAAAATGTTAGCTTAGTTCTATATTTTTCTACGGGGATATATAATGGAATCTAAAAGCTGATTAACATGTTGGCTTAGTTCTATATTTTCATGGGTATTTTCTTTAAACAGGCCCTTCATAATCCCACCGGGAACAAAATCCCCATGGGAACATGATCCCAACGAGGTAGAGGATCCTAAAGGTGAATGAATAAACGCGATCCCATGAAGTGAAGGGATCAAATAGAGATCCTTTCAGCAAACAGGATCTCATTAGAGAAGATTCCAACAGGAAGTGGGATCCTAATGGGATCGGGATTCCACCTGAAAAAGGGAAAAAGGTATCCTACTTGAAAATGGGATCCCATCGGGATTTCAACTAGATCGGGATCCTAATGAAAATAGGATGCCATCAGGATGTTGGATCTTATTTGAAAAAGAGATCCCAATTGGATCGGGATTCCAATAGGAATAGGATCCCATTGGAAAATTGTATCCTACTTGGAAATTGTATCCCAACAGTTCGGAATCCCACAGGGGTTGGGATCCCATTTGGAGATGGGATCCCAATGGGGTCAGGATCCCAATGGGTTCATGATACCGACGGGATAGGGATACAAATGGGGTCGGGAGGCAGTCCAGGGCAACGCCGGGTATATTGGCTAGTATTACTAATAATTTTGATTTGATATACTAATCATATTATGATTTTTAGAAAGGATGTTTTCTCAAAAAATAAAACAATAAAGGCCAAACCACTATCATCCACAGACAAAATCAACAGAAGTTTCAGGTGGTCATATCACAACAGATTCAAAAGTAGATGCAGTGGTAGCTTCGAAGTTGGATGAAGACCATGTTGGCAAAAGTGGCCACATAAGTTACAAAAGCCATCCTGGTATCATACAACGAAGGAGATCACAATTACCAACACGACTAGTCAAAGCCATCAAAATTTTATTGGAAAGCAAGTAACAGTATCAGTTATGTTAGCCATCTGTTAAAGATTTCATCAGTTAGATGTGGATGTTTTAAAACAATGTGTTTTTAATCCTTTACGCAGCCCTCCCCTCCCCACCCCCGGCTGAAAATTACTTAGAACAGTATGGCTAAATAGTTTACTTAGACACGAACAACTTGTGTCAATATAATAATTTATGTTAAGCTTTAATAATAATTTTATATAATACACAAATAAACGTTTCGGCACATGCCTTCATCATCAGTTTAACAACAAAACATTTATATAAGTATCAATTAAATTTACATAATATAGATGAACATATATCCTAACCTAAAAAAAAGAGAGACAAATATGAGTGGCCGCAAAAACCATACAGAAACAAAGTAAAGAAAAATGGGAAGGAAGCGATTTGAAGTAAAATGTAAAAAATCAAACAGGAAAAAGACATGGCAGCTTTATCGCAGTCCAACACTCTTATGACTAAATAGGGAATGAGCTCACCATTCTTTAAGATTCATATTATAAAATGTTCATTGTTAACTGGGAGGGTTATCTGAAACACCATTCAGATGCTTATTGCAAAATATCATTTATGTTGATTCTCAAGCAGCTTGATGGCGGCCTAATTTCAATTTGTCCTTGGGTCGTTCAAAGATTGTGGGAAACATTGCACTCAGAATTTCATGTGACTCTTTTGCCTGAATATATTTTGCTAGCCCTGCAGTGAGCCTGATTTGTAACTAGGAGTTAAATGGGCACAGCTATTCTTAGGATTAAGGAAATCCATGAATAAAACACATCTCTACCACCCAAGGGGAAGGCTGGGCAAATGGTAAAGTGGAAGATTGGGCATCTGTTATAAATCGGCTGTCAAAGGTATAAAAAATAATAACACATAGAGTAGGGAAAAACGTATAGAAAGACAAAACAGGGTTTCCCCATCTCTGTGTGTTACAGTATATTTCTTATTGCTTCAACCTGAACGCTGTCCTCCCGTCATGCTGTCAAATTGGGCTTCAGCTAACTTATATAACTTTTTCAAATAGTTAATATTTGGATCAAGAGGCATAGTTATTTAATTAAGGAGCTCAATTTTGATTCCTTGGCATCCATAATGAGGGTCTAGTGGGGGTTGTCCCATGATTTAATCTCCAAATCAGACAGCAAAAAGTCCCAACTCAAACACAAAAGAAATCCCAACTCATACAACAACAAAAAGTTGTGATCTTTTAATGTTGTAATAAATTATCTCTTTCAATCTTACCCTGCAGGATATCCAATCAAAACATTGTTAACGGAGAAAGAAAAGTTATTGAGATACCTGCAGCAAAGACAGGTTCCACTGAGCTCTTTAGAGTTGACTGAGAGGGCAAGGGCGGTAGAAGATGACATTCATAGTAAAGGTTTGTTTTTTCCTCTTTTTTGACAAGCATTCTCTGATTTAAATACATCTTAGATACTTGGCAAACACTTCCTGAATTTTAAAAATATCGTTAAGTTGTTTGCCACATAATTAGGTGATTAAAGAAATGATCATGCCGGCTGTGTAAAAATTTGTTTTATCTTTGACTCAACTTCTCTGTAGGACGTCTAATATTCACTGGTCTTGAAATACATTTTGTTTTTACATACAAAAATAAGTAATGTAATCATGCATGTAATTTCCAAAGGATTTTTAAAAAAACCAAAAAAACGTTTAGTTTACTCTGTAAAATATTTGAGGATCTAATATTGGCTTTGAAACATTGTACGGTTTCTAAGCAAAACATGACACAAATTATTTTTCTCTTTTAAGAGGGTAACAGACTGCAGGGTTTAACAGGGCCAGATTTACTGGCAGCTACTGAAACACTCAGGCAGAAGGTGCTGAACAGACTGCGACACACTACATATCACTGGAAGCCTATGGAGTAAGCTTGCATTTAAATTAGATTTTAAGTTGCATGCCCAGTGGTTAGGGAAGAGATCAGGTCCTGTAGTGTTTAGTCTGCAGAAGAAGGCATCCAGCCGACCGTAACGTTCAGTCTTTTGACTGTCCTGTATTTTCATTCCAAGATTAAACCTACATTATTCTACCCTTTCCTGAAGTGTTACTTGACTGTATCTTTGTCTTATGTTTGGCATTTGTTGTTTCTCACTTTTTCCTTAAAAATTTGATTTTTTCAAAAAAAAGCAACAGATCTTGTGATTTTGATGATACAGTGACCTATCAATTTTTTCCTTATCATTATTGAATATTTCAAGTTGAGTTAAGTTGTGTCTGTTTTATAATCTAGTTATTTATTTATTATCTGTTTGTTATCTATTTATTATCTATTTCATTTTGTTATCTTATTGTCTCCTCCAAGCATAGTTTTCTTGTTGGGCATCCATGGTTTTGCTAACCAAAGTTTTGATCTGTTCCAGTCCATTTGAGAGATCTCAGAGTCACTTGCATAACTCATTCTGGGTTTTAAGCTTGTTTTGAAGCATTTGCTTACCAGCTGATTAAAATAAAACAAAAAACAAACTTAGATGACTAACTTAAAGCGAGAATCCACATCACCAACTTCATGCATATTTAAGATAGGTCTGCTCCAAGAATGTTAAGTTGAACCTTCTCTGAACCGCAGGGATTTAAAATGTAAGAATGTTGCATCTGCCTTGGAATGGCCACAAAACGCTTTTGAAAAAAAAAAAAAAAAAGCGTAGGCTATAAAAAAAAAGCTGTTGCCATTTTTTCCCCCTCCAGCTGTTTACAGCGAGCCCAACTATTTTTTAAGTTGAACCTTCTCGGAACCGCAGGGATTTAAAAGGTAAGAATGTGGCATCTGCCTTGGAATGGCCACAAAACGCTTTTGAAAAAAAAAAAAAAAAAAAGCGTAGGCTATAAAAAAAAAGCTGTTGCCATTTTTTCCCCCTCCAGCTGTTTACAGCGAGCCCAACTATTTAATTGACTCTTCAGTAAGACAACAACCATCATTGTGAACCACTACCTCCAGGAGCCCTTAGAATCTCACATCCAGCCTGCAATAAATGTTTCCTCTCATGCACCACATTGTGTGCTCAAGTTTATCCTGAGCTTCATTCTTAATTCTTTCCCAATATAATTTATTCCTTGCAAGTTCACCCCGCAAAGTAGTGAGTGGGGCTCAAGCCAGTCTTGCAAATACAGTAGAACCCCGTTATGCCAAAAAGCGTTAAGATAACCGATGATTGAGATCAACGAAAACCAATATGGCGGTAATATATTAACATGTGCTTGAAATTTCTTAATGTACATGATGTGCGTTAATAAATGTAGGTACTTCCATAAAAAAATTTAAAATAAAAAAAAAAATTACAATTATTTCGAGCCAATTTCAAAATTTAAAAAAATGAAATCAGAATCAACTTTTTAACCTTAGAATTTTTTGAACTACGAATTTTTATAATAAGAGTTTGTTTGGTATTTTCTACTATGGACAAAGCTTCCACATTTTGGGACCTCCTTCTGCTAATCGTGTCTTGCGCAATGACTATATAGTTTATATAAGGCAAGGCTTCCCCTTTTACTAAAACACTATTTAGTGACTACTTATTTTGAACTTTCAACTTTGGCACATGACTATTTCATTAAAGCTTTCCCCGAACCAATGGTTTAATAGCTTTTGCACACGGCAAACTCATATGAATGAAACTCTGAAGTAGTACCATGGCATAGCCATTATGCCAGTGACCATGAATGACTTCCCATGAGAACATTTTGCACTCGGCAAATTATGATTGTTTATAATATGGACCTTACCGGGTTTTTAAACGTCCAATTAAAACATATTTTTAAAAATTAATTCTAGGTTCATTCAAAAACACAAGTCCTGTATTTTGAGAAAGAAATATTTATTTCTAATTATGCACAACTTGTTTATTTTTTGTTTGCTATTTCTTCTTGTGGAATTCAAAAGCTGGCTATTGGTCATGGGAATCGAGATAACCGAGGTTAAGTGACAAATTTGGCCACCTTTTGTGCTCGCGATATCAGGGTTAGGCGACGTAAAATAATCTACATAACCGAGGAGAAAATTAGGTGGTTCTGCGTCAATAGCGTTAACTTAACAGGGTTGGCGTGTTAACTGAGGTCAAGATAAGTGGGTTTAACTGTAGTCCAGAAATTTTGTTTTGTGTCTTGACATGACTCTGTAAGTAGACGTGTCAAGAAATATTTCATATTTCTTCTGATCTCATACTGTTTTAATGTAACCAGATGACTTTTTTGAACATTTGGTAGTTGTCTACACAGTCTTCCATCTGTATTTCTTAGCCCTTCTTAAGTGCTACGATTTTGGCTTGATGTTCAGGTGCAAATGATGTTCAGGTACAAATGATGTTCAGGTACAAATGATGTCAGGTACAAATGATGTCAGGTACAAATGACGTTTTCATTTAGAAAAAGTTGATTAATTTTAAATACATTTCTTTGTCATTTGTACAAGTCAGAACTTTTTAAGTTAAAACTTGATATCTTGCACTATTCTTAGATATGATGCAGTCATGTCTTATATCTACATGGTGGGGTGCGTGGCATCAAATTACTCCGTTCTAATGCAGTGTTTTACCGAGGTAAAGAAATTAGTCATTTGTTTTGTTCCAATGCCCAGGTTTTTTAAAGATATTCCTTAAATTTAATAACTCAAAATTATTATAAAATTTTTAAAAGAAATCCTTCTGTTACCCTTGGAGGTAACGCGTACAGTATATTCTCAAGGTCCCATTTTAAAAGTATCATTTAAACTATAAAACTTCAGTACTTTCTCATTTTACTCTTCAGATTTCACAACGAGACCCTGACTTCAAACCTACAACTGTTTATAATTTTGGTAGCAGAGTTGGAGCAGCCATATGGTAGGATTTTACCTCAATGCGCTGAGAGATGATATTAAGATGGCAAATGCATATTAATATTAAGATACTATTGAGAAACTAGTAACCCTTGTTCACTGTTGATGAGAAACTAGATAAACTTATTCACTGTTGTTGTGAAACTAGATACCCTTATTCACTGTTGATGAGAAACTAGATACCCTTACTCACTGTTGTTGAGAAACTAGATACCCTTGTTCACTGTTGTTTTGAAACTAGATACCCTTGTTCACTGTTGTTTTGAAACTAGATACCCTTGTTCACTGTTGTTTTGAAACTAGATACCCTTGTTCACTGTTGTTTTGAAACTGGATACCCTTGTTCATTGTTGTTGAGAAATTAGATACCCTTGCTCACTGTTGTTTTGAAATGAGATACTCTTGTTCACTATTGTTGAGAAACTAGATACCCTTGTTCACTGTTGTTGAGAAACTAGATACCCTTGCTCACTGTTGTTTTGAAACGAGATACCCTTGTTCACTGTTGTTGAGAAACTAGATACCCTTGTTCACTGTTGTTGAGAAATTAGATACCCTTGCTCACTGTTGTTTTGAAACGAGATACCCTTGTTCACTGTTGTTGAGAAACTAGATACCCTTGTTCACTGTTGTTGAGAAACTAGATACCCTTGCTCACTGTTGTTTTGAAACGAGATACCCTTGTTCACTGTTGTTGAGAAACTAGATACCCTTGTTCACTGTTGTTTTGAAACAAGATACCCTTGTTCACTGTTGTTTTGAAACGAGATACCCTTGTTCACTGTTGTTTTGAAACGAGATACCCTTGTTCACTGTTGTTTTGAAACGAGATACCCTTGTTTACTGTTGTTGAGACTCTAGATACCCTGATTCACTGTTGATGAGAAACCCAACATGGCTGCCCCCCTGCTGTGCCAACTACAATCTTCAAATTAGATCATCTTTTAAATTAACTCCTGCTTGATTTCAAGAAGCCCTTCCCTTTCCAGACCCTCTCACTTTACTTCCCTCTCTTCTAGTTTCTGCCACTCTCATCTCTCCCTAACGTGGATGTCCTCTTTAAACTTATATGTTTTCACACCAAGATTTTTCCCATATGTTATGAACTGGATCAAGGAGCGTGAACGTTTGCTTATGGAAGTTGTTGATCGAGAGTTGTTGAGACGTTTTGTGAGGGCGATTCGAAATTGGTGGGGGGGGGGGAGGTTAAATAAGGTTAGGCATGGAGTTATGTTGTTGTCAGTGTGCTGAGTGATCATTGTAGTGAGACCGTGCAAGCTAGTTAGTCAGTGGAGATGAGAGTTGTCTGAGTGATCATTATAGTGAGATGGTGCAAGCTAGTTAGTCAGTGGAGATGAGAGTTGTCTGAGTGATCATTGTAGTGAGATGGTGCAAGCTAGTTAGTCAGTGGAGATGAGAGTTGTCTGAGTGATCATTGTAGTGAGATGGTCCAAGCTAGCTGGTCAGTGGAGATGAGAGTTGTCTGAGTGATCATTGTAGTGAGATGGTGCAAGCTTGTTAGTCAGTGGAGATGAGAGTTGTCTGAGTGATCATTGTAGTGAGATGGTCCAAGCTAGTTAGTCAGTGGAGATGAGAGCTGTCTGAGTGATGTAAGATGGTGCCAGCTAGCTAGTCAGGGGAGATTAGAGCAGTCTGAGGACAAGAGCCAGGGTAGTGAAGATATTTGTGGAGAACATTTTGTCAGCTGCCAGTTGTGGTAATAATAAATAATTGATATGACTTCATTGAACTTTGGTTGTTCAAATTAAGTGTGGACCAAACAGGATTGTGTGCGTAGTGAAGTAAGAAAACGTTGCCACTAATGACACCAAGGATCGTAAGATTTGACACACACGGAACCTCCTAACAGAAGAAGGTCGCACGATTTCAAAGCACAGAACTTTCATCAGAAAAAGATCATAACACCATACTAATGCCTGTCCATGGTTATCTGTTTCTAATGCCTGTCCAAGGTGACCTGTTTCTAATGCTTGTCCAAGGTGACCTGTTCCTAATGCCTGTCCATGGTTATCTGTTTCTAATGCCTGTCCATGGTTATCTGTTTCTAATGCCTGTCCATGGTGATCTGTTTCTAATGCCAGTCCAAGGTGATCTGTTTCTAATGCCTGTTCAAGGTGACCTGTTTCTAATGCCTGTCCATGGTTATCTGTTTCTAATGACTGTCCATGGTTATCTGTTTCTAATGCCTGTTCAAGGTGACCTGTTTCTAATGCCTGTCCATGGTTATCTGTTTCTAATGCCTGTCCATGGTTATCTGTTTCTAATGCCAGTCCAAGGTGATCTGTTTCTAATGCCTGTCTAAGGTGACCTGTTTCTAATGCCTATCCATGGTTATCTGTTTCTAATGACTGTCCATAGTTATCTGTTTCTAATGCGTGTCCATGGTTATCTGTTTCTAATGCCTGTCCATGGTTATCTGTTTCTAATGCCTGTTCAAGGTGACCTGTTTCTAATGCCTGTCCATGGTTATCTGTTTCTAATGCCTGTCCATGGTTATCTGTTTCTAATGCCTGTCCAATGTGACCTGTTTCTAATGCCTGTCCATGGTAACTTGTTGCCTATGCCCAATCATGATGACCTGTTCTATTTTCCTGTCCATGGTGACCCTTTGCTGTGTTATTATCCAGTTCTCCCATTGTTCTGTTTACATTCCTCAGATAGTTATTGGTAATCAAATTTTAATTTTAACGCTGTGGGCTTCAAGCATGACTATGAATGATTTATCTGCAGGGCTGCAGACGCAATGTGGAAAGGCATAGGGGAATATTACTGCGTGGACGCATCAGCACACATGAACACTCTGGCGCAGCTCTTGTTACAAGGTAAGCTGTCACATGAACACTCTATTAACCAGAAATTAATAATAATAATAATAATAAAGTTCATTTCAAAAACACGCTTCATCCCCAAAGGCTCGAAGTGCTGTACAAAGTCAACAAAAAACAAATCTATAATTTACCAAATTAGTATGAAATCAATTTGTTAATAACCAAAATGTATGAAGGAATGTTGTAATTTTGGGTTAGAAGTCTTTAAGCTTAAAGTAGGGGGCCCGTTTTAATAAATAATATGCACATAGAGCCACATAGACTTGATATTTGTATGATCTCATCCAGAAGAGTAACCTAGATAGCTTTATCCCACTGTCACAAATGTGGAATGTTTAAAAGGGCTTGTTACTTCACAGGGCTGACCAAATGTGGAATGTTTAAAAGGGCTTGTTACTTCACAGGGCTGACCAAATGTGGAATGTTTAAAAGGGCTTGTTACTTCACAGGGCTGACCAAATGTGGAATGTTTAAAAGGGCTTGTTACTTCACAGGGCTGACCATGTGTGGAATGTTTAAAAGGGCTTGTTACTTCACAGGGCTGACCAAATGTGGAATGTTTAAAAGGGCTTGTTACTTCACAGGGCTGACCAAATGTTTAATAAGCCTCATTCCATAACTTAAATTTTTGTATACAATTTAACAATATTTTATAATCATAAAACCTAATTTTATAAAAATATTAAATGCAAGGATTTTTAAGAAGATATTTATGTATTTTATTTCTTGCACATTTGTCTTTTGTTTTTTCTAGATGCGAATGAACATGTCAAAAGCACTTCAATAAAAGGCGTATATTTTAGACAGTTTGAACCCAGTTCAAAGGTCAGTTTCCTGACATAAAAATCTGCTCTATTTTGGAACAGAGCAATCACAAAAATCATTTTAAAAGATAGACTCTTAGACTTAAGACATAAATAACTTATATTTTTTTGATAGCTTGTTTTATGTAGTTTCTATTCTTATATGTATGTAGCGGGAAAAAAAAGAAGGAATATATAAATAGTGAAAAAAAACTAACACCATTTTCCTGGACAAACCATCATCCTCAAGTGGATAAAAAAAGTCACCACCTCCTGGACAAAGCATGACGTCCACTGGAAAAAACATGACCTTCTATACTAGACAAAACACGACCTTCTACTAGTCAAAACACTGTCTTTTTTAAATTGATCACCTTTCCGCAGCTTATGTATCAAAAATTTCAGTACTAAATATCTAGTATATTGTTATGGATAATAGTAAAGAAACATTAAATTTGTTGAAACAATGCTACATTGGATGAAACTATGTTTGAAACAATGCTACATTGGATGAAACAATGTTTAAAACAAGGCTACAGTGAATACAACAATGTTTGAAACAATGCTACATTCAATACAACAATGTTTGAAACAATGCTACATTCAATGCATCAATGTTTGAAACAATGCTAGATTTGAATACAACAATGTTTGAAACAATGCTACATTCAATACAACAATGTTTGAAACAATGCTATATTCAATACAACAATGTTTGAAACAATGCTACATTAGATGAAACATTGTTTGAAAATGAGTTATTTCAAGCATTTTAAAGTTTTTCTTGGCTTCTTAGGTTTAATGTTGAAATGTTAGAAAAATAATTTCTTTAATAAATTTCTGTTCTTCTCCAGAATAAGTTTTCTTTGGTGGTGAGTCCCTACATGTTGATAGAGCAGCCAACACAACAGGACAGACTGGCACTAGTTCAAAACCTCTGGGAAATGACAGAAGATTACATGGTATAAAAAAGAACTCGGGGAGTTTTTTCTACAGATATATTTAATAGTCCACTCATTCTGCTTGTTTTTATATATATATATATATTACCTCTGGGAAATGACAGAAGATTACATGGTATAAAAAAGAACTCGGGGAGTTTTTTCTACAGATATATTTAATAGTCCACTCATTCTGCTTGTTTTTATATATATATATATATATATATATATATATATATATATATATATATATAAAAAAAAATTTTTTTTTTTTTTTTTATATATATATATATATATATATATATATATATATATATATATATATAAAAAAAAATTTTTTTTTTTTTCTTACTTAACAAATGGTCAGTGTCTCAATATCAATGTTCATCTCTGAAGTGATCCAGAGGTTTCGCTTTCATTAATTAGTGAATTAAAATTTTTATTAGTATGCAGAGGTTTAATTAATGGAAAGATGTGCCACCAGATAATGCATAGCAAAAGATATTGCCAAACGCCTGATTGTGTCAAGGTTTGGCTGTCATTGAGTTAACAGCCTGCATGTGTCAATGCATGGCTATCGTTGAGTTAAAATCCTGCACGTTTTTCATCTATGGCTAACATAGAATAAACAACAGCAGGAGTTTGTTTGTCTAGAGTTTCAAATGCTGTTCACGATTCATGAGCAATTGCATGCGGTTTTATCTTTATGGTTAATAAATGTCTTTCACCCAAACGAACAGGTTCTGGTCGAAAATGGCACAGGGGCTGGGTTTAAGCTGATCAATGAGGCAAGGGAATACTTGACCCAAGTAAGCTTTTATTTGACCTATTTAGTCACGTTAATAAACCATTTTTTTTGTTGTTTTGGCATCACAAGGTGACCATTGTGTAGCCTTCAAAAGGTTAAGGTCACAGTGCCTTGAATTTGTGTTAGGAGAATAAGATGAGGTCAGCAAAGCCCCTATCCCCACTCATCTGGTCAATAGAAGGGAACATCAGGTTTGAATGGTACAGCTTGGAAGGGAACATCAGGTGTGAATGGTACAGCTTGGAAGGGAACATCAGGTGTGAATGGTGCATCTTGTGAGGGAACATCAGGTGTGAATGGTACAACTTGGGAGGGAACATCAAGTGTGAATGGTGCAGCTTGGAAGGGAACATCACATCAGGTGTGAATGGTGCAGCTTGGGAGGGAACATCAAGTGTGAATGGTGCAGCTTGGAAGGGAACATCACATCAGGTGTGAATGGTGCAGCTTGGAATGGAACATCAGGTGTGAATGGTGCAGCTTGGAAGGGAACATCAAGTGTGAATGGTGCAGCTTGGAAGGGAACATTAAAAAAAAGTGTGAATGGTGAAGCTTGGCACCAAGAGCGTCACAGGAATTAATGAAATACCTTCTACTTCATCTCCGGATTTTAATTCAGAGTTGTCCTTCTCTTAGATTGAGTTGTCATTCAAAGTTAACGAGTCCCATCCACCCAGTTTTTCAGGTGTCGTTTTTGGTTATTTGTTTTTTTGCTGGGGATTGACCTCCAATCCATGTGTTTGAAATTTACTCATTTTTGACCTCACAGCCATCCATTCACCGCAAACCATTTAATTAAATAATTTTCTTTGTAACAGTAAAGTAAACAATTAAGTGAACTTTTAAAACAATAAACTAAGCATTTTCATGAGATTCAGTGGAGAAATTGAATGCATTTATAATTCAGATCCTTTAGCTCAGAAGAACTGGAACATCGCTGTTCTAGCTAGTTTTATTCAATCAAAATTGGAGTTATTTATTCGTCAATCTTTTTCAAGGGTTAATCCTCTGTAACTTTGATCAATTTTGACAGCTTTGGAACAGCACTCCAGATCAGCAAGGTCACGTATTTGCACCGGTACGTAACATTACTACATTCACAACAGCTAAACTGTTAGTTGAGGAAAAATTGTTATTGCAGGTGTTTCCTTTTGCCATCTTTTTGCCCTTGATCCATTTGTAAAGCAATTTAACAGACAAGCAGTCATGGGATTCCTTGCTGACCAATCAGAGGAAACCCATTGAGGCTTGTCAAGACTTGGGCCGTTTCATAAGAAATGCTCCTTACTGAACATTTTATACATTTGAGCCTTTAAGCCTTCCTCCACATCACCACCATAAAAAATCTCATCAGTGCTTGAGGTTTGTCCCTGTGTCTGCAGTTTTCAACATTATTTATTTAGTTACTGGGATCCTGTGATGCATCAGTTTGGGTGTGTTTGTAAGGAAAGAGCAGCCTCCAATGATTCTTCTAACAGTAATAATAAGTTTTTTTGGGATGTTGTTCAAGTTGTCGCATTCACTTGGCAGACGAGGTCACTCTTTCTGTTTTTATGTTCCTGCGTTTTTATTCCTTTAATGGAAATCTGGCAGCACGCTGGTTGGGAAGAACCACCCTAGAAAATCAACTTGTTACAATAAATTCATAAAACTGTTCTATGTTAGTTAACATTTCAATGTCATGTCGCTTGAGTTAAGATGTTTTTATTAATTAGTCTAAATAAATCTCATTGAAATTTGATTAAGTGCATGGTATTGTAATCCTCAGTGTCCACATGACCGGCCCTGCCCTAGAGTTGCCATAAATCAACTTTGTCTCACCAAGTGTGTTGTTAATGAGCCAGACTTTGCTGCAAGTAAATCCGTACGTATAAAAGAATTTTTTAATCAAATTTGGAAATACTGGGTTATTAGAAATGTTGTGTACATTTGCTGGGGAGTGGGGGGGATCTTGGTAGAAAGCATGTACATTTACTGAGACAAAAAAATAATAGTTCTGCAATATTTATCTTGGAATTCTGACATTCCATAAGTAACCTATTAATATATCTAATGCTATAAAAATATCATGCAGTGTTTAGTAATTGTTGTCTTACTGTTATTTTGTTTTGTTTTCACAAGTGAACACGATAGATATCACAATAGTAGTACGGTAGCAACAGTAATATTTAGTCCACTATTTGCCTTTGAAGCCATCATGAACGTCACACATATTTTGTGAAACAAATTAGATACCTGTACCACACTTTAATCACACTTTATCAAAAAATCATGGACCCCGACACACATTTTTAAAGGAAGTGTGTGGGGATCCATGAATTTTTTATAAAGTGTAATTTTGTCAGGTATGGACTCAGATGATGAATGTGGTAGCTAGAGACTGACCGAAAGTGATTTTCTGATTTTTGCCGAAACTACACCGGAAGTTAAAAATGACTTTGGGCCCAAACCAAAGCCAAAAGCTTAACGAGACTTAACCCTAACCCTAAACCTTTCAAAATTCGTTCATGCACATATTCTGCGTACATCGAAAAATGATGGGAGAAAGTACTAATATTTACATTCTTTTTATAAAATTAGATGATCGTGAATATTAATAAATAAACATCTATTGAATACTTTGGCTTTTAACATTTTAATATAAAATTAATTTAAATTTCTTAAAAATGTATTTTAAAGTAGTATGGTAAAAGAAAATTTGGATGGTGGGGTGGGATATTCATGCAAAATAGACCCTTGAGTGCCCTTTGCTTTTATCATATACATACGAAAGCTACCTAGACACACATATCTACAATAATTATTGTAATTATTGTGGCTCAAATAAAGCCAATTGTCACCTAAATATCAGTTATTAAGGCGTTAAAAATATCACCACAATATTTTGCGATTATCGTCATACTAACAGACCTGTTTACTCTTACGATTTTGGCGTACAATGTACGATTTTAAGGTGTATACATGTTTATACTGTACTGTTTATATTTTACAATTAAGATAATGTTTTAAACGATTTTGTGATGATATTGTACGATTTGAAGAGTTTGAGGGTAAACAGGTCTGTACTAATGCTTTGCATTTTCATAAATAGCTGGCTGGAAATAGCTGTAGAAATATTTAGCCTAGTCACTTGTCTTTCCATGCTGGTGGCGTAATTATTTTGTTCAGCGACCGACCTCCCTTTTCCATTGGTAGGGGAAAAATAAATTTTTAACTCGGTCTCTTAAAATTGTTGTTCTGACGAGTCTCGACAGAGAATCTCAAAAAACATTTAAATTGGTCGCCAAAGACATAAAAATAAACAGGTCTGCAGTTACATAATTATTATATGCACCCGTGATACATACACATGTGCGTTATTTCCTCAATAACAATATTTAGGAACATGATAATGATGAATTTCAAGAAATGAATCAATTGAAATGCCAGTTTCCTTAATTTTAATTTTCAACAAAAAACCCCCCAAATATAATGGAAATATTACCATTCCCTGGGATCATTCAATATTATTCACTTTTGCCTATGACATCATTGATGAGCATAATTATGATAAATCAAAATGAATATTTATTTATTTATTTATTTAGGCATTTTTATATAGCGCTTATCATAAAGCTCTAAGCGCTTTACAATTATTAAAACATGTAAACTAAGTAAATACAAATGAGACACTAGGATAGTAACTGCTATTCTATAGAAACAATGAAAATGGCTGTAAAACGAGGACACTTTGACACTTCAGGATCAACCCGAAACAGAAAATGAGGCAGGGCAAGGAGGGTGCATCACAGGTCATAGGCGGACCTAAACAGATGAGTTTTAAGGGACTTTTTGAAAATGGACGAGGTTTCACTATGACGTATATGGAAGGGGAGCTGGTTCCAGAATGTGGGCCCATGGAAGCAGAAGGAGCGTTCACCGATGGTCTTAGTTTTAGTTCTTGGGATTGAGAGGGTTCTACTATCACAAATGAAGGAATTGAATAAACCTAGGGCTCCAAATTTTATTTTTGTAAAAACTAAAACCAAAATAATGATATAAATATTACCATTCCATTAGTTTTTATTCCAAAAAACTATATACATTTGCTTAGGCAAAATTGAAATTTCTTTTTTGAAATGAAGGACAAGTAGGTCATCATGCAGCTGTGAGCAGTTTTCGCAGAGTATAGGTCATATGACATATGATGAAAGAAAGATGTCGAGCAATAATGGATATATTGGATTGCCAGCCTAGAGACAGATGGACAGTCTGACTTCTGGTAGATGACTGAAAACCTCAACCACTTTCAGCCGAAACCAAAATTTAACCGAAAGTTAACTTTATGTTTTGGCCGAAACCGAAACTAGGCCAAAAATGATCGAATGGCAAGCCGAAGCCAAAATTCGGTTGATATCTAGTGTTAACAATCTTATATGTAAATAGTGATACTCAATCAGTTCATTAAGCTAATTATAGTAATACAGATTCCTGTATTCATATGAACTTAAATGAAATAAAAATTGTCTTTGTGTACAAAGAAAGTGAGTTAACTATCTAATACTAATAACATTGTGTGCAACATTCCAGGGGAAAAACAATATGTGGGTATGAGTTGTTTTTTTTCAGATAGAATGTGTTAAATCTAAGAGTGTAGTAGAGGGCTGTGTGTACTCAATTATTTCTATGTGGATAAAAAGTGTTAAATCTAAAAGTGTAGCAGAGGGCTGTGTTGATAAAAAGTGTTAAAGCTAAGAGTGTAGTAGAGGGGTGTGTGTATTCTTTGTGGGTAAAGTGTTAACTCTAAGAGTAGTAGAGGGCTGTGTGTACTCCATTATTTCTATGCGAATAAAAAGAGTTGAATCTAAAAGTGTTGTAGCGGACTTAGTCTATTCTTTGTGGGTAAAGTGTTAAATCTAAAAGTGTAGTAGAGGCTGTGTGTATGCAGTCAATGAGCCTCAGTATGGCAGCATGTTATGAGCAGTGCAGTTAGCGATACTGGAGCGAATATCAAGCACCCTAGTAAGGATTGGGTTATTTAAAATAAAAAAAAATGTAACAATACCATTATCCATTTGTCTTATTTTTGTTATTTTCAAAGAATGAAAAGGAAAAACGGTTTGAAAAGTATACCTATCTTATTCTGAAGAAAGGAACCAGACAAGAAGGTATATATTTTAAATTTAGCTTTTTTTTTTTAATATGCTTTCAAACATTTATTTTTATTTTTTTCCACCTTGAAATTTTAATGTTGAAATTATCTTAGGAATTTATCTTTCTTTGGGACACCTTTGTTTGTTAATATGATAATTATTAACTCCCAGCAGCTCCAGGTAATTCCTAAATACAATTAAGTTGGGAGTCATAGGGTATGTCTGAGGGGGTATCCAAAAGAAATTGATGCTAAAAAGGGCTCAGTGAATCAAAGAGGTTGGGAACCACTGCTTTCTGCACTAAAAAGTGACTATGGGATATAAATATATATATTTTTTGCTTGAGACTTGACATTAAAATGATTTTTATCTCATGATCAGTGGCATCATGGCCCAGAGTAGTGGAACAGATCAAAGCACAGAAGCACACACACTGCCACTTGTGTCTCCCATCTGGGGAGTTGCAGCACATCATTATATCTAAAGGGAAGTTTGAAAGGTGGGTGTCTTATCAAAAGCTAACTACTTATGATTGGTGAGATGCGGCAGGATTGAACGATGAGATATTGTTGGGTTCCGGGCATGGTTATAAGCGGGTTCTGGTCTTGTTGGGGTTGTGAGAATTATTGCAGGTGTGTTGAGGGAATTATTGCAGGCGGGTCCTGGGAATTTTCACTGATGGATTCTGAGAATTTGCACATATTGGTTCTAGGAATTTTGTAAAGGTGGGTTCTGGGTTATAGTGTGTGTGTATGTGGGGGGGGGGGGTTTTTTAGTATTTTTTACATGTGGGTTGTGGGAATTTTAGGAGGGGGATTTTGGCTTGGGATTTTTTATTGCAGGCGGGTCCTGGGAATTTTCACTGATGGATTCTGAGAATTTGCACATATTGGTTCTAGGAATTTTGTAAAGGTGGGTTCTGGGTTATAGTGTGTGTGTATGTGGGGGGGGGGGTTTTCTAGTAATTTTTACATGTGAGTTATGGGAATTTTAAGAGGTGGATTTTGGCTTAGGATTTAAGGGGGTTCTAGGGTAGGGATTCTTACAGGTGAGTTCTTGAAACTGTTACAGTTTGATTATTGCTTATCAATAAATATTGATTATTTACGGCCTCTCAAATTTTAGAGTAAGTCATTAATGAAAAGGCAGTTGTTTATTTATTTTTAATGATCTTAGTTTCAGTTTCTGATCTCTGTTTTATCTAGGCATCTGTATAAATGTGCCCGGAATATCGAGCAAGGGGACTTTCTACCTGTGTCGCTCTCCAGGCATTCAGAGACTCAAGCAGAAACTCAGCCTGAATGTGTCACAACTGACACCGAGAAGTCATCGTAATCAAAACTATGACTATTTGAATCTCAATGTCCCTTGAGTTCCATTGGATGTCATTGAATTTTTTGATCACCTAAAAAAATGTACCCTTAAAGTTAAAGTTCGGACTCTTCCTTCAAACTGTAGTATGAATTAAGATTGAAAAAATTGTCATGGTAAAAGTAGACTGACTGATTATATCATTAAAGTTCCCAAGACTATTCGTAATGCTAAAATAAATTTAGTTTAACTTGAAAGATAATGTTTGAGTCATGACTCTGGAAATCTGGCCAAGCACTCATGGCTTATTCAAACGGATTATTTGAGGTCTTTTGTCTTATTTATAACAGCTTCAGAACTTTGCCGTTCAGCTATATAGCAGTATTTGTTTTTGTGTACCGGAATGTTAAAGTCCTGGAAAAGTTATGACATCACATAGAGGGATGGGCTGGATTGTTGTGATGGCAACATTTGTTAGGGGAACAAAAGGAGGGAGGTATAAAAGATTAGTAAAAAAAATTTCATACTTGACTTTGTACATTTAAATTTTTTGCAATAATTTGTATGAGATTTTTGGCACTAAAGCGGCTAAAATGATATAGACTTTCTACTTCTTTGTTTGTGTTTTGTTAGTCATTGAATTAATTTTTAATAAGAATATCACCATGTATATTTTTTATGGTGTTTCCTTAACCGAACTAGCAAGGAACAAGCTCTAAGCAATAATCCTTTTATTTATTACTAAATCATAGGTAACACAGGTAATCATTGTTTTCCAATCCATCCACCATACTCATCTGTCCTCCAATTCAAATCTACCATCCTCCAATGTCTTCTAATCCACCTACCATCCTCCCCTGTCCTTCAACCCAGCTACCATCCTCACCTGTCCTTCAATCCAGCTACCATCCTCACCTGTCCTTCAATGCACCTACCATCCTCACCTGTCCTTCAATCCAGCTAACATCCTCACCTGTCCTTCAATGCACCTACCATCCTCACCTGTCCTTCAATCCAGCTAACATCCTCACCTGTCCTTCAATCTGCCCACCATCCTCACCTGTCCTTCAATCCAGCTACCATCCTCACCTGTCCTTCAATCAGCCTACCAATCATCCCCTGTCCAATTCACCTACATCTTTAAAAACTACAACATTCCAACTGTCACACCTTTTCTCCTCCTCAACCCCTTGTTGAATCATTGAATGGAATTCCAATGGAAGACCAGAGATTTAAAAAAAACTAATACTAATATCAATACATTTCTGATGGAGCAATCTGGCAGTTCCCTGTGGTCTGAACAATCTGGAAGTACGCTGAACAATCCAGAATTGTGCTGAACAATCTGGAAGTTGCCAAACTATCTGGAAGTGGCCAAACAATCTGGAAGTATGCAGAACAATCTCAAAGTGTGCAGAACAATCCATAAGTGTGCAGAACAATCCCTAAGTATGCAGAACAATCCATAAGTGTGCAGAACAATCCCTAAGTATGCAGAACAATCCATAAGTGTGCAGAACAATCCATAAGTGTGCAGAACAATCCCTAAGTATGCAGAACAATCCCTAAGTGTGCAGAACAATCCATAAGTGTGCAGAACAATCCCTAAGTATGCAGAACAATCCATAAGTGTGCAGAACAATCCATAAGTGTGCAGAACAATCCCTAAGTATGCAGAACAATCCATAAGTGTGCAGAACAATCCCTAAGTATGCAGAACAATCCCTAAGTCTGCAGAACAATCCCTAAGTCTGCAGAACAGTCTGGAAGTGTGCAGAGCAATCCTTAAGTGTGCAGAGCAGTCTGGAAGTGTGCAGAGCAATCCTTAAGTGTGCAGAGCAGTCTGGAAGTGTGCAGAGCAATCCTTAAGTGTGCAGAACAGTCTGGAAGTGTGCAGAGCAATCCTTAAGTGTGCAGAGCAGTCTGGAAGTGTGCAGAGCAGTCTGGAAGTGGCCAAACAACCGTCATCGTCGGTACAACTGTCAGAATTTAACTACTATGACCTGTATACCCCTGGAAAATGTGGTTTCTAATTATTATATAAATGCTTTAAACATCTTGATAGTAAAGGCAACCCTGCATGGACAGGAGAGGCAACTGCAGCTTTGATAGGTTTGATAAAGAAAAAAAGTTATGATCATACTTAAGACAATAGTTAAACAATAATTTTTGTAACACAACATTGTCAATTATAGCATAGAGATTTATTTAAGTGTTTGGAATGTTTGCTACAACATTGTTTATATTTTTGTATTGAGATATTGTGGCCGGCCAGCTGGACATCATATGATATTGTTGTTACGGGATATTTTGGTACTGGACATCATCTGATTTTGTTGTTATGGGATATTTTGGTACTGGACATCATCTGATATTGTTGTTATGGGATATTTTGGTACTGGACATCATCTGATTTTGTTGTTACGGAAAATTTTGGTACTGGACATCATCTGATTTTGATGTTATGGGATATTTTGGTACTGGACATCATCTGATATTGTTGTTATGGAATATTTTGGTACTGACATCATCTGGTTTTGTTGTTATGAGATATTTTGGTACTGGACATCATCTGATATTGTTGTTACGAGATATTTTGGTACTGGACATCATCTGATATTGTTACAAGATATTTTGGTACTGGACATCATCTGATATTGTTACGAGATATTTTGGTACTGGACAACATCTGATATTGTTACGAGATATTTTGGTACTGGACATCATCTGATATTGTTATGAGATATTTTGGTACTGGACATCAGTGCCCACAACAAGAACCCCCTGGAAAAGAGGGGAAAATTTTTTTTTGTACAAGTGTAATACAAAAGTTTCTTGTCATACTTCATGTTGTCAAATTTATGATAATTTTAGTTTTAGCTAGCAATATTCACTAAAATACTATGAACTGGACATGCAGCAGCTTGACCATAAAATGAACGTTTTGACTCAATGCCTTCATCTGCATACACCACTATTAATAACACAGAGAATAACTGAAAAAAATCAAATATTTTGAAATAAAAATGTCAAAACAATTCTATTATTATTATTACCGGTATTACTAAATGTTCTTATTTAGCGCAGTACCCCAGCCTAGGGCAAGGCTCACTGCGCTTCACATCAAAATTAGTGGTTACATAACATTATTCATAAAATTCTATGAAGCCAATACTTGGAGACCATCTGCGACCATCACGCAGATACGTACAGACCTTCACAAACACTTTCCTTAAAAAGATCCTGAACATCAATTGTCCAAACACCATCACCAACAAAGACTAATTGGACGGGAAAACCAGGGGCCTAAGGCTGAACACGCCTAAAGGAAAAGATGGAGGTGGATAAAGCACAGGCAACAAGTTATAGCCTATGTGTTATTTACGCGTCGACCCCTCAAACCAAATGTACTGTCATTATGATCATGGTCAAGGGCAGGTGCATAACTAGAGCCACTAACGCTAAGCCACAGCAAAGAGCGTGACGGCAGGAATCCACCAGCCTCAGACACCCCACAATAGACTTACGTCCAAAAATCTCACTCTGGCGTTCCGGAACTTGATACCCGGTATAGTGGGGAGTGGGACGCCCCGACCAATCACATCTGGAATGTGTGACAATATATCTATTTTTAAAAAAATCTAGTTTTGTCCACTATTACCTGGGGGTCATTGCTATAGGCCACTTCTAGATAAATTAAATAGACATTTCTACAATGTTATCATTTTTAAAATAAAAAGGTGGTGGATTGTGTCTTACTTTATAGGAAGGCACGTCATTTCCTTGATGCTTTGAATAGTTACAATATTTATATTCAAAAAAAAACAACAACATAACCTGTTCAAAAACGAAAAAAAAAACAAACGATAAATTAGCTTAAGAATGACACAGAAAGTGGTCTCACACTTGCAGTACACACCAAGCATAATTGGGTCTCAAACTTGGAGTACACTCCTTGCATAATTGGGTCACACACTTGCAGTACACACTTCCGTATCCACCATAAGAAACAAATTGTTTAAAGCCCTCACCTCCAGTTTGTTGACTTACTGTTTAAATTTGGAACAATAACGACGTTTAACCCCCTTTTGATGACGTAATTCAGGACATGCGTCTGTAAACATAGGATCATGGGTGGTAGAGTATTGTGTGCGGGGGGGTGGGGGGGGGTATAAACTTTTTCAAAGAAATAAAAGTAAAATGAAAAAAAGGCAAAGCCACGAGTTTCTGAGGAAATCGGGTGCCAGGTAGTAAGGCATTCTTCACATATCAGTATTATCAGCTGACATCTCAACTGACTACACAACTTACATTTAATTTTTGATTAATAACGGTCAGACAAACTACAACAATTATACAATTAACAAAGATTATATTTCCACTAACCTCTACTGGTCCAAGTAGTGTTTTAACGTTTCCAACATTCACGCTGGCAAAAATACGAAAGAAGAAATTAATTGTTAAAATTCTTTTTGTGTAATACTAAAAGATTTTTTTTTTTAAACAATTTTACTCTTGTTAACTATCACGACTGAGAAATGTACACTATTTTTGTTTTAAATTTTGACTCGCTGACCAAATTAGTTGACACTAATTTACTTTTATTGTACCAGTATTTTACCAGTATTCATCCCTGCTGTCATCAACATGTCATTAACAAACTCAGTAAATGACACAAGTGTCAAAACCTCCTTTGGTGCTACCGTCTTAGAAAACATTTAAGGTTACGACTTGTGCTCTTTCCCTCCCCTTATTCTATAACTTTTCGCTGGGCCCCTAAAAATAGCAAGGAATTGGAACGGCGCTTGGAGCTCTGGAGCAGTGTCTTTTTGCCCGTAACTGGAGCTGGTAAAATATCTTACTGCTCCGAGATTCAAAAAGTTCAATAGATGAACTAAAGAAATTCAATAAAATTATACTTTTTACGTTTTATTTTTAATTTAATTTATAAAATTGTTGCACCAATCTTCCAACAGCTATGTTGCCTCCACTCTTCTACCATCTATGTTGCTGACTCTTCTACCAGATATGGTGCCCCACTCTCCTGCCACCTATGTTGCCACAAATCTTTACATACCATGTTGCCTCACCCTTCTGCCAGCTATGTTGCCCCACTCATCTATCAGCCATTCTCCCCAGCTCCTCTAAAAGCTATGTAACTGGCACATGCATTTAATATCCATCAAAAATGTCAATGATATCAATCGAAAATGTCAATGATATCAATCGAAAATGTCAATGATATTCATCGAAAATATAAATGATATCCATCGAACAAGTCAATCATATTCATCGCCAGAATGATCAATTCATTGATCGGGCCCGTCAAAATAAAGAAGAAGAGGAAGAAGAAATGTCAATGATTTCCATCGAACATATCAATGATATCCATCCAACTTCCAACATGTCAATCATATACATCGAGTATGTCGTTGATATTCACCCAACATGTCAATCATATCCATCGAAAATGTTAATGATATCCTTCCAACATGCCAAATCATAACCATCGAAAATGTCAGTGATATCCAAGGCAAATATCAATGATATCCATCGAAAATGCCAGTGATATCCATCGCAAATATCAATGATAACCATCGAAAATGTCAGTGATATCCATCGCAAATATCAATGATATCCATCGAAAATGTCAGTGATATCCATCGCAAATATCAAAGATATCCATCGAGCATGAACTAAGAGACGAGCTTCAAATTTCACCAACTTGATGTAAGCCTCGCCAGCCGCAAACAGCGCAGTGTTCCTCTTTGAATGACTCGGTCAATAATCGTACATTCCTCTTTGAATGACTCGGTCAATAATCGTACATTCCTCTTTGAATGACTCAGTCAATAATCGTACATTTTAAATAAAATTAACTAGGAGCACTTAATAAAGGATCAATTTTGAATGAAGGGGGTCCAGAACTGAAAAGTGGCAGGGGGCCTCTAAAAGTGGCAGGGGGGGCCTCCAAAAATGGCAGGGGGGCCTCCAAAAGTGTCAGGAAGCCTCCAAAAATGGCAGGGGGCCTTCAAAAATGGCAGGTGGCCTCCAAAGGTCGTGGACGACAGCTCTGAATAAAGTATTATTATTTTTTTAATATGCACGTCATTTTGTCATTTGAAATTGTACCAGTACGGTTTTCAGCTCACTCACGAAGGAAAAAAAAAAGTAAAGATAACTGTCCAACAACAGTACTGCCCCTGGTACAAACAGGAAGCAAAAACTTTAGATGATCCCGGAACTGTCCCCCCCCCCCCCTACCTCNTAAGATTTAAAATATGATTAAAATGAAATTTGGGGGGGGGGGATAATAAAGGCTGCTAAAGTGCCGGTTAATCTATTTTTATGGCAAGAAAAAAAAAGGGGGGGGGGTTATTAGAGGTAAAGGTTTCTTAAATGTCATGTTGTAAATGTCATGTTGTAAATGTCATGTTGTAATGGATTTGAAATAGAATGGGAGGTGTTTTTTTTTTTTTTTAAATGGTTACCAGGATATTGGTCATTTAAAGTACATGTACAAATACATAATTGTAATGACCTGATGTTGTTAATCTTCCCAGCAATAACTTCATTGATGACGTGAGCCCAGCCACACAGACCGATCGTCTGAAACAAAAGTGCATCAAAGACATTGACAACCAGAGTAAACGTTCCTTTAGTAGTTTCTCCTTAAAGGAAGTGCAGCGTCCAGGTGACGGAGCACGAGTAATTTTAAACGATGTTTTATTTGTCAATATTTTCTGTGGTGTTATAAAAAATAATTATTTGTCAACAGATCCTTATCTTTAAAATAAGTCCTTAGCGTCAGTCATCCCCGCAAGCACCACCCAAAGCCCCCCCCCCCAATCGTCCATAGTCATATCACACCCCCCCCCCTCCTTACCCGCCTCATTTCATGAAGTCGGCAGCACCGAATAACTTGTGTAAAAATGTTGGAGAATCAGGCCAAGCCGGTAGGTCAAATCTAATCAATCAGTCATATCTTATCTATCAGTCAAATATGTATCCGTCAAATATGATCCATCAGTCAAATATAATTCATCAGTCAAATTGAATCGATCAGTCACATATATGGTAGAGTATAAAGAAAACATCCATGACTTTGTTTCTGTAATGATGACTCAGTAACAGGCCACAATTAGTAGCCGAAATAAGCCATTGTCGGTAGCCCCAATAAGCCATTGTCAGTAGCCCAAATAAGCCATTGTCAGTAGCCCAAATAACCCATTGTCAGTAGCCCAAATAAGCCATGGTCAGTAGCCCAAATAAGCCATTGTCAGTAGCCCAAAATTAGCCATTGTCAGTAGCCCAAAATTAGCCATTATCCGTAGCTCAAAAAGATCAATGTTAGTGTAGCCCAAAGGTTACAGTTACAGTTACTGGTCACAACAGGTGTAGAACAATGGCTAAAATGTTCCTATGAAATACAACACAAAGACTAAAGGGAGAACCTGAAATATCACAAAACTAAAGAACGATTGTTCCACAAATTTTTTTTCAACAGCATACAAAGAGGGACATAAATAAGGGGAGGGAGTTCAGGGTTATAACAGGGATGGGGTATAAAAAAATACGATACATTTTGCGTACCACGTCTCCACCAAGCAGAGAGAATTTCGAACCATTGGAAGATTGGGCTGAAAGGTCCAAGGAGCCGATCACTTGTATGGCAGCACCCTCTGGCGTGATATTGAACTGTGGGGTGGTCGGGGCGCTGACGTCCACGGCAATCAGACAGTCGGGATACCTCCTACCGATCTGATGGTCAGGTAAACAATACATTTGAATAAAGGGAGAGAAAACGGGTACATTTGAGGTATCGGTCGGTTCAAAGGTCATAAGGGTTAAGCTATGTTGAATATCGATAGCGTCAGGACATTAAGTGACTATCAAATATTTATTATTCAGGGAGAACTCAGGGAAACGTCTTGAAAATCGATCTAGTGCCATTAAGGACGAATTTTAAACTCATGACATTAAACATAAGACATTAACAAACTCAGTAACGTACATATATGTCATTAACAAACTCAGTACAGTCCATAAATGTAATTAACAAACTCAGTACAGTACGTACATGTCATTAACAAACTCAGTACAGTGCACATGTGACATTAAAAAACTCAGTATTGTAGACATATGACATTAAAAAACTCAGTACACTACACATATTTCTTTAACAAACTCATTACAGTACACATATGTCATTAACAAACACAGTACAATACACACATGTCATTAACAAACTTAGTACACATATGTCATTAACAAACTCAGTACCGCACACATATGTCATTAACAAACTCAGTACCGTGCACATATGTCTTTAAAAAACTCATTACAGTACACATATGTCATTATGAAAATCAGTACCGTGCACATATGTCATTAACAAACTCAGTACCGTGCACAAATGTCATTAACAAACTCAGTACCGTGCACATATGTCATTAACAAACTCAGTACCGTGCACATATGTCATTAACAAACTCATTACAGTACACATATGTCATTATGAATCTACGACTGACCTCCGATATAAGGGAGCCAACACATGTCGAGCCACTGCAAGTTGTCCTCAGAAAATGTCTCGTGTCGACAGGAAGCTGGTGCATGCAAGAATATGGAGATTTAATACATGCTCTCGAGTGAATTGACAAGTAATAAGTAATACTGAATGACTTGAGAGTGAATGAGATGGATTGCAAATTATTGAGTGAATTGACAAATTTCCTTCTAATTTATCTGAAGACGAAACTTGGCAATTAAAACATAATTCTAAAATAAGTAGAGCTTTTGTTTCACATAATAAAATATGAGAATGAAGGTAACAAATGTACATATATATATATATATATATATATATATATATATATATATATATATATATATACATTATATAATTTGCAATACGTAGCCTAATAATTAGGAGAAATATACTAAATGAAAAAGCAAAAAAAAAATATCGGGACCATAACATTCCAAAAAGCACNTATATATATATATATATAACTTAACTGATCAAGGCACTCATGATAGGAAAACAGTTTTTTTAAAATTGCACTCTAAGTTAATAAAATTAAAGTGAGTTAAGTGCACAGTTATGTTAACTGCACAGGTGCAAAGAAGGGACGTCATTCAAAAGCCATAACTAGACGAACCTGCTGATTGCGTGAACAGATTAAAGGGAAAGAGAACCAAAAAAAAAACATATTTTAAAAATAATTTTTTAAAAATGGATCAGTGGTGCGAAAAAAAAATGTGGGGTCGGCGATCAAATAACAGTAAAACAGTTTTGAGATAGGACACTGTTTATCTTGCGCAGTCACTTCTTGAATCTTTTCTTCACCCTCTCCTTGCTACAACCAATCCCCATGGACTTTCTTTTACTCCCTTCCTTCCCCTAGTCGTGTCTATATTAACTCTCTAGCTTATAATGGTTTCTCGTTGCTCCCACGGATATGAAAAAAAATTCTAAGAGCTTTTACTGTTTATTCCTCGAGGAAGGCTTTTTGCCGACACTTTCGTTGTTTCTAGCACGCCCTTTTCCAAGTTTTCCCATACGGTATTTTGTTTTTCCCTTATTTAGTTCTAACTAACCTGATTGCATCCTATCCCCCTTATTATGAAAAAAATGTCTTACCTGGTCTGGTCAGTAACATCTTACCTGGTCTGGTCAGTAACATCTTACCTGGTCTGGTCAGTAACATCTTACCTGGTCTGGTCAGTAACATCTTACCTGGTCTGGTCAGTAACATCTTACCTGGTCTGGTCAGTAACATCTTACCTGGTCTGGTCAGTAACATCTTACCTGGTCTGGTCAGTAACATCTTACCTGGTCTGGTCAGTAACATCTTACCTGGTCTGGTCAGTAACATCTTACCTGGTCTGGTCAGTAACATCTTACCTGGTCTGGTCAGTAACATCTTACCTGGTCTGGTCAGTAACATCTTACCTGGTCTGGCGTCAAGTCGAACTGCAACAATCTATGTTTATGGGCCACATAGACCAGCGTCGATACTGAGTATTGGGACAGTAGCACTTCCGCCATGTTAGTATTTTCTGAAAAGGGAGACATCACCGGTGCTGAAAATGGACTTTCTGTGTGATCTCCCTTCCAGAACACCTCACCCTTGAAAATACATATTCACAAATAAAGTGGTGAACAAGAAATATAACATGTGAAGTGACGAGTGCATTTTACTCACACTTCACACTGTAGCACATTTTGTGCACATTCTTTGTGCACTGTTTAAATAATCCTTTACAGTGTCATGTTCGCCTTATTCAATGTGACGTCAGAAAGAGATAACACAAACATTTCAACTAAAAAGCACCCCCTTTAAAAACACATATCAAAAAACAAAGCCATAAATATTAAAATTAAGGTCGTAGGAAAATTAAACAACAACTAAAAACATTTTTTCCCGTATAAATCCTTTCTAAATGTGATATCGAGCTATTGGGGGGGGGGGGGGGGGGGGGCATAAAAATTTAAAAAAAAAAGCCTGTATAAGAATCCCAATTAGTGCCCCCCCCCCCCCAACCATGGCTCGCAACCGCCCATTTAGTCCACGCCCCCTGAACTTTATTAATATTCTAATGACCCTTCCGCTTTTACACCGCAAATTAATTTCACAAACTATTTAGAAAGCGCAAAAGGAACTATTACGCACCAAACGCACTTGCATTAAGTTTAAAAAAAAAAAAAATCTCATTTAGCTCAGGTATCGCTAGTCAGCCAGCTCACGAACACAAGCAAAGTTGACATAAAGGATTTCAAAGGGTACCAACCAATATCCGTGAAATTATTTCAGACCTTTTATTTTTTTGTTGTAAGGTGGGATAACCTCTTTTTTTTTTTTTGGTTTCATGTTTCTTCTTTACAATGATGTGTTGGTTTTCTTAACAAATTACCACACACTACCTTTCAAAGGGTACCAACCAATATCCGTGAAATTATTTCAGACCTTTTATTTTTTTGTTGTAAGGTGGGATAACCTCTTTTTTTTTTTTTGGTATCATGTTTCTTCTTTACAATGATGTGTTGGTTTTCTTAACAAATTACCACACACTACCACCAGAGCCGTTCTTAGGCATAGGCAAACTAGGCAACCGCATAGGGCTCGACTGCCAAGGGGGCGCAAACGGGTGCTTTTTAAAAAAAACCTACAACTTGCTCGTCCATATATTTCAGAATTACACATTTTCTCTAGTGTCGGATTCATCAATATTGTTGGTGGTTAGGACGAGAGGGATGATCAGTGCCGGCCTGCTGGGGCCCCAAACACCACTGCGGCACTTCCATTCTGCCTTCGCCACTCTTTCCTCTTTGCTCCTCAGCTCCGGGGCCCCCACCACCTACGCTCCATACCTAGGGCCCCCAAAATCCTAAGAATGGCTCTGCTACCACCCCCTCCCTTCACACCAACCAACACAATTAAGCAAATTTCCAACGTTACAATTTGAGCTTGATATTGATATTTCACCGATCCTATCAAAAAGTGACCGATTTCGCTTCTCCTCCACCACCCACCCCCATCCTCTCGTGTTTACCTTGTGTTGTGTCTCCAGGTAGTCGGATGTGAAGATGAAAGGTGACGTCAGACTGTAGTCGACCACAAATTTTTCAACATCCGCCGACACTGTAGACAGATTGGGACAGAACATTCTCGTATACTAATATATTTTAATTCCAAGTTCTATTTTCAAACCATTTCAGTTTTGAGACGATAAGTTTAAGTCGAGATTATTTCACAACCTTCAAGATTCTAAAATCTAACATGATTTTTCTCATTTTAAAAACAGTTTTAAATGCACACGGATCACTCCTTGATTGAGCAATCACCAATGACAGAGTCGGAACATGGGCGCTGCAAAATAATAATTGTATTCATAAAAATCAGACATTAGATTATCAGACATAGGTAAATAGAAGTGACTCACGTTGAAGCTGCTTCAAGACATCAGCACCTGGTCCATTAATTGTGTCCCTAACGACGTCACATATCTAAAAATAGATTTACTTATAATAAATTTTGTTAATTTAAAAAAACAACAACATAGATTGTAATCATCTTATTATTGTTTAGCTGGAAGTATTTTGATATACTGGTATTTACTGAAACCAGATCAAGACATACCCTTTAGACGTGGGGGTAGAGTTGAAGAAGGTGTGGAGGTCACGGTGGTAGAGGGTGTGTAGGTCATGGTGGTAGAGGGTGTGTAGGTCATGGTAGTAGAGGGTATGTAAGTCATGGTGGTAGAGGGTGTGAAGGTCTTGGTGGTAAAGGGTGTGGAGGTCATGGTGGTAGAGGGTGTGTAGGTCATGGTGGTAGAGGGTGTGGATTTCATGGTGGTAGAAGGTGTGGAGGTCGCGGTAGTAGTGGGTGTGGGGGTCGGAGTGCTGATTTCTGTTTTTGATCATTTCACTCTCTAGTACCTGAAATTGTCTGGTTGAGAATAAGTTTAGTGAAATATTTTTTAGTGTGTCCATCTGCTGCACATTTCAAATCATGTTTTGATCTTCTCTTATCATACACAAAAAAAAAAAGAAGAGTTTTTCTTGCAACAGCTCAAGTTGTTTCTAATAATTAAAAAACCAGTATCAGTTTCCACTGCCCGCTTCTTTCACTCATTTTAATGTTAAGTAAGATTATTGATTCATTAAAGCTATTAACCTTTCCATCGTGTACTCGTTGCATGGAGACATTACAAAAAATGCTTTTATTTTTTATTGTGGTAACGAGGGGGGAGAGTCTGCAATCATGTAAGCAAAAAAAAAAAGAAGAAAAAAAGGAAATCATTAAAACAAAGTATTGGGAAACCTGAAAAAAGGAAAGCAGCAAAACATAGAACGTGTCGGCAGGAAGCCTTCGTCGGCGAACAAACGACAGAAAAAACAGAATTAAATTTTAACAAAATACCACTGAGCAGAAAAGTAGTATCCAAGAGGGCACCAAAAGACCCCCCCCCCTTTTTTTTTAGGTATCCCATACTTATACTTATTTCCATTTATTTATTTTTTTTTTAAATTAAACCAACAAAGCACTTATAATTTGGCATTTTGATATAAAACAAAAATGACCATTATAAAAAAAGCAAAACATACAAACAAAGAAACTTTGTACAATGTATAAATTAAATGAACTTGGTTAGGACACCTGATGGACGTCGAGTGTATGCAAAAGGGGGGGGGCGGCGCTCACCTTACTTTGTATCATATTTTTTATCATGCCCAGGAAAAGCCCCTTCAAGAGATTCAACAGCCAGGCCACGCCCCCGTTGAAGTTCAGGTCGAAGCCCCCAATGTTTGAACTGCAAGATCGCATTCTGAGTAGCGGCCTGGAGCTTGCGTCGATGTCTGGAGAAAACGAGAAGCACGTGGGAGGTGATACACGTTCCATGGCTTGCTGCGGTATTTGAGAACCTCTGCTTGTTCACTGCTTAACTATTAAATGATGCCAGGCCACAAATGTTAGAACTAACTCTCCCACTAATGTGACTAGGGTTGTAGGTGGTCGACAAAGTGAATTAATGTGACTATGGATGCAGGTGTTTGACAAATGAAAACAAATTGACTATGGATGTAGGTGGTCGACAAAGTGAACTAATGTGACTATGGATGTAAAGCCTGTCAACATAGTGTGCTGTGACAACCATGTTCTCTGTGTCCTGTAAATTTATCTCGGTGATGAATAGAGCATTGTCACATTGATGATGCTTTCAAACAAAACAAAAATCTGAAAAGTCTGCAAACCTTGTTCCCAGGTTTCGCCCCACACTTAATATTTAAGTCAAGATTATATTTTTCATCTCAAAAAGTGAATTCGGAGAATAATGCCATGATTCCAAATAAATCCATGTTGTGTTACATAAGGATTCTACACAGTCCGTGTTGTGATACATTAACATTCTACACACTCCGTGTTGTGTTACATTTACATTCTACGCACTCCGTGTTCTGTTACATTAACATTCTACACACTCAGTGATGTGTTACATTAGCATTCTACACACTCCGTGTTGTGTTACATTTACATTCTACGCACTCCGTGTTCTGTTACATTAACATTCTACACACTCAGTGATGTGTTACATTAGCATTCTACACACTCCGTGTTGTGTTACATTAACATTCTGCACACTCAGTGATGTACTCACCAATGCCTAAGGTAAGGGAAAACCTAATTCCAGAAAACTTTACAGTAACTCCCCCAGACACAGAGATCGGAATGCTGTATATAATAAAGCAAAAGTGTCAGTATTTTTCGTCCAGAAAATCTATACCAGAAACCATTCAAAATGTAATCTTATACTTAATAGAGACGAGTTTGACAAAACAAAGAGAAATCAAAGTAGCACCTCGAAGGGGCATGGTTTTGTGAATGGTTGATGGAGTTACAAGGAGTATAAAGTAGGACTAGTTGAGAAGGACATATGAGTAGGACAAATTGTGTAGGACAAATTGATTGAGACAAATTGTGTAGGACAAATTGATTAAGACAAATTGTTTAGGAGAAAGTGAGTAGGACGAATTGAGTGAGACAAACTGAGTAGGATAAATTGAGTAGGATAAATTGAGTAGGACATGATAAGTAGGTGGAAGTCAGAGAGAATCTGAGCCACAAAGCATACATCTGTGATTGACACTTGGTGGCAAATAAAATAAAACACACCACCAAAAATAGCAGCTCTTTCCAAGCGTATTTTAAATCAGCAAATCATTGCCCACATGTTGCATTGTGAAACAGTTTTTGAAGTAATTTTCTCTTGAAGTTTAAATCAGGTGTTTTTGCCCGCAGCTGATCCACGAATTTGTTAGTGATGCGTGATCCTAACAGAGGTATTGCGAGGTTCTCAACTCAGGGCCGTCACGTGGGCCCTGTAACAACTACTACTGCAGGGATATTTGAAGGGCCGAAAGCTTTGATGTGAACAAAAAAACCAAAAAAAAAAGAACAACTTTGAATGAAGGGTTTCGTTAAGTCACACGACGGCTAAGTCTCAGATAACCAAGCCTGGGAGAATGGGTTGACTTACTGGGAGAATTGGTTGACTTACTGGGAGAATGGGTTGACTTACTGGGAGAATGGGTTGACTTACTGGGAGAATGGGTTGACTTACCGGGAGAATGGGTTGACTTACCAGGAAAATGGGTTGACTTACCAGGAGAATGGGTTGACTTACCGGGAGAATGGGTTGACTTACCGGGAGAATGGGTTGACTTACCGGGAGAATGGGTTGACTTACCGGGAGAATGGGTTGACTTACCGGGAGAATGGGTTGACTTACCGGGAGAATGGGTTGACTTACTGGGAGAATGGGTTGACTTACTGGGAGTATGGGTTGACTTACTGGGAGAATGGGTTGACTTACTGGGAGAATGGGTTGACTTACTGGGAGAATGGGTTGACTTACTGGGAGAATGTGTTGACTTACCGGGAGAATGGGTTGACTTACATGGAGAATGGGTTGACTTACAAGAGTAGCTTGTACCGAGCCCAGTAATCTGTGTACAGGTTGATGCCAAAGTTGTTGACCGACAATGTCATTCCTTGATGTCCAGGGTCGAGTGTCATGGCACTGTCGATACCTGTCACGCCTGTAGTGTGAATGCTGGGATTGTGGTGGTGATTTGTGATGAAGGGGGCAAGAAAAAATACATGAATGTTTTTTTTTCTTCCGTATAGTAAACTCTAATATAGTAATATATAGAGTACACACTTTTTTATATAAATATATATATATACATATATATATATAAAGCACAAGCATATTAAACGAGAATTTAGATAAAATTGGAAAAAAAAACTTGATGTGTATTTCTCAGTACTTTGGATCAGTAATTTAACAAAGCGCTGCTGAGGATGGGGGCGGTTCACCTTAAGCGGCACTTTCTTTCTATCAATTGACGAGTGAAATTTTCGGCCAATTGAAAGCAGTTTTCGTGGAAAAGTGTGTAAGTGGGGGGTGGGGGGGGGGCGCGGCACAATTAAAAAAAAGAAATTCTTTCTTTTTTTAAGCGCTTTAGTTTATAAATATTATGAATAGCCTCTTAAATTTTGAGGCCTCTTCCATTTTGGAGGCCCTAGGCTTAAGCTTTCTTAGCTATAGGTACATTGATGCCTCTTTGGTTTTGGAGGCCCTAGGCTTAAGCTTTCTTAGCCACAGGTACATTGATGCCTCTTTGGTTTTGGAGGCCCTAGGCTTAAGCTTTCTTAGTCATAGGTAAATCGGGCAATGACTAAAACTAAAAGAAGGATCCACATGTAACACAACCCTCATCAAAACAAAAGGAATGATTGACATGTACCACAGCTCTCATTTCAACTCAAGGACGCTACACGTCATATGCTACACATGGAGACTACTTATCTCTGAAAGTATTTAGGAATGAAGCTCATGGCCACCTTAATATTACGCCCTTAGGGGGGGGGGGGGTACATAACCCTTCACCATAACGGAATTAAAGGGTAAAGGCCACCTTAACTTACATTCATGGTGAAAATGGTGTTTTTTTTCTTCTAACCTAATTATTGTGTCACCTAATATTTGACACATCAACCTTGAACTTCTAATAAAGAACGCATTTGGAAATTTTTTGAGATAATCGGTTATCCTTTTATGAAATTTGGTTAGACCGAGCAGTTTGTGTAATGTAAAAATGCACTTTTTTTCAATTTGGTGTCATCCACCTGAGATGGGGGTCTTCCTATTCCGACCGCCACCCCCCCTCCCCTTTTTAGCTACGCCACTGGACCCACCCCTAGTTTATCTTGCTACTTTTTTTTTTTACGACTTCACCGTTTGCCTTTTGACTATGATTAGCAGTGGAACTACGATTAAATTCATTCCCGTTAATAAAAGGTTTTGTGAACATACAATTTAAACGTATTTTTGTGGAAGGCATTTCCTTATGTTTCAAAGTCCCGTCACTTACTTGCTCAAGGAGTACTGTGGGTTGCCGTTCCTATCAGTGACGTCATTTAAGCGAAGATTTCTCAGGACTTCCTGTAGCTTGACGGAGGCCACTTTGTTTACTGCAGTTGTCATTGGAAGATATAAATAGTAACATTTGTTAATTTAAAAGTTAATCCGTTTTTTTTTTCAAATTCATCCAGGCAAGGACACAACGAGACAACAAACGTTAAGGGCACAACAAATTTTCTTCTGTAAACAAATATTGTGACAGTATGAGTGAGTGGCGATTATTGCCGTCGTGCGTACTGACTGAACTTTGTGACCTGATTGTCCTGTGGTGTTGTTGTCATGGTGCATCATGACTAGAAGGTGGTCAGATGTTTTCTTGAATGTTTAAACTAAAATGTGTGAACATTGGTTGGAGAACTGGACTGAGTGGTCACGTGAGTGTGGGGTATAAAAAGAATGGAGACGGGGGGGGGGGGGGAGGGGTTGGT
>CAXITT010000596.1:27185-65088 GCA_964033795.1 Lymnaea stagnalis | reverse complement strand
GATTTGATGCCTACTCAAAGATACTGATAGACATTCAAGATACATGACTTCTGGTATAGATTAAGTGTTAGCATGATTTGATGCCTACTCAAAGATACTGATAGACATTCAAGATACATGACTTCTGGTATAGATTAAGTGTTAGCATGATTTGATGCCTACTCAAAGATACTGATAGACATTCAAGATACATGACTTCTGGTATAGATTAAGTGTTAGCATGATTTGATGCCTACTCAAAGATACTGATATACATTCAAGATACATGACTTCTGGTATAGATTAAGTGTTAGCATGATTTGATGCCTACTCAAAGATACTGATAGACATTCAAGATACATGACTTCTGGTATAGATTAAGTGTTAGCATGATTTGATGCCTACTCAAAGATACTGATATACATTCAAGATACATGACTTCTGGTATAGATTAAGTGTTAGCATGATTTGATGCCTACTCAAAGATACTGATAGACATTCAAGATACATGACTTCTGGTATAGATTAAGTGTTAGCATGATTTGATGCCTACTCAAAGATACTGATAGACATTCAAGATACATGACTTCTGGTATAGATTAAGTGTTAGCATGATTTGATGCCTACTCAAAGATACTGATAGACATTCAAGATACATGACTTCTGGTATAGATTAAGTGTTAGCACGATTTGATGCCTACTCAAAGATACTGATAGACATTCAAGATACATGACTTCTGGTATAGATTAAGTGTTAGCATGATTTGATGCCTACTCAAAGATACTGATAGACATTCAAGATACATGACTTCTGGTATAGATTAAGTGTTAACACGATTTGATGCCTACTCAAAGATACTGATAGACATTCAAGATACATGACTTCTGGTATAGATTAAGTGTTAGCATGATTTGATGCCTACTCAAAGATACTGATAGACATTCAAGATCCATGACTTCTGGTATAGATTAAGTGTTAGCATGATTTGATGCCTACTCAAAGATACTGATAGACATTCAAGATACATGATTTCTGGTATAGATTAAGTGTTAACACGATTTGATGCCTACTCAAAGATACTGATAGACATTCAAGATCCATGACTTCTGGTATAGATTAAGTGTTAACACGATTTGATGCCTACTCAAAGATACTGATAGACATTCAAGATACATGACTTCTGGTATAGATTAAGTGTTAACACGATTTGATGCCTACTCAAAGATACTGATAGACATTCAAGATACATGACTTCTGGTATAGATTAAGTGTTAGCATGATTTGATGCCTACTCAAAGATACTGATAGACATTCAAGATCCATGACTTCTGGTATAGATTAAGTGTTAGCATGATTTGATGCCTACTTCAATGGCGTCCATCCACGCTCAGTGGTGGAACACAACCCTCCCCCCTCCCATGGCCCTTGGTCAATTAAGCATGCATTAGCTTGGAGTTTTTCTTTCAAACAATATCTCCCGGTGGTAGGGGCAATTCAGATGTTCGGGTGGGCAGTACCAGTGTTGCAGGAAAGGGGGTATTGTGGAGGAGGCAATTAACCTCCCCCCCCCCCAATGTTCCTTTTTTTTTCTTTTGACGGAGGGGCATCATTTTCTGCAGAGTTCTTATGGTAGAAAGGGGTGGCAAAAACCTTGTCCCGCCAGGGACGCCCCCAACACTAGCTTGTCCATTATAACGACCGGGGCAAACTTTCACTTCGCCTTCCTCACCTAACATACAATTAATTTAATTTGCGGAAACCCCATAGGGCAGTGACGCCCACCCCCCACCCCACGCCCCTCCCCCTTTATTAGACCTATATTGAAATACAGCTTCTATTAGGAGTGTTGAAAATCAACAACTTTTTTCTTCTTGCCGTTTTCAATATCTCAATCTAATTGAATAGGTTTGGTAACGCCGCCTTAGGGAACGCCTTTGGTCCCAGCCAAGTGTTGTTGGTTTTTATGTATTTCACAAGGTGCCAAGAAGAGCATTTTGTCAGATGGAGGCAGGACGGAAAAAAGTTGATGCATTCAAAATTCAAGGGATGCATTTTGGTATTTGACTGAATTTAGGCTCTCTTTTAGAAAATTTGGGGATGGGATGGGACATTTCAGGAGTTGGGGGATTATGATGGGCGGGGCGTCCGTCGGCGTGTGCAGATAAGGCATTATGGCACCTGAAATCATTCCGTTGTGACACGCCCCGGGGGTATACTTTTTATGCCATCTAAGCCCCCCCCCTCCCTAATAAGAAATTGTCAAATCCAGTGATTGTTCCAATTGTGTACAATTGTATTGGTCCTGCTGTAGCTACTTATTGTTAATTTTAAAAAAAAGATTAAATCAACATAAGGTACGGAATTTAATATCTGATTGCGTAAAATGATGTCTTAATGGTCACTTGATGTCTGATTGGTGCACACATTCGATTGGAGTTCAATCCCAAACTAATCACTCAATATTTTATTTTTTTTTAAAGTCATTTTTAAAAATTCTTTCTTTTCTCATATAATTTTTTTCTTACCTGTAGAAAATCAAAACCCGGTCCCGGGGGTGGCTGGGAGGGGGGAAGGATTTTACCACCCCTAACTCAGACAGGAAGTGGCTGTTTCCTTTCCCACTGTGTAGACGCCCTTAGCCTACTTTAATTTTTTTTAAAGTGATAAAATGGTGCATGCCTAGTCTAAAAAAAAAGTTACAAAATTGCAGTGTAATTTTCATAATATTTAGAGGCCTAAAAACTGAACTGCTGTAAACACATACCTGTGTCCACTGAGGGCGCTGGAAATATCCGGGTAGGGGGGATGGTGAAGGTCTGAGGATCTACAGGCTCCGACAGAATCACTTGTATCTTTGAAACTGAAATCGAGTAATCCCTAGTTGACCGAAGCAGGTAACCAATCAAAATGCTTGACTCATAGTGTTTATCTTTTCGCCCGGTGCGTAAGATTACGGGGAAATTCTGGAACTAGGTCAGACAACTACTGTAAGTCTTTTTTTTTTTTTTTTTCATGCCGATTAAACGCGGATAGAAAGCCTCTGGTAAATTCGCAACGACAAAGACGTATTTTAATCGAAGTACCAACAAAAAGCACGCGCGCTGGGGTTGGGTGACCCTAAATAACTTGTAACTGAGGTGTAACACTGTGACCACATTATGAATCGTTTGAAAAGTCGGTGGTGGGACGAAGCTTTTTTTTCTTCAAGGAACAACAATAATTGGTGGTAAAATTTGTTTAATAAATTCGGATCCCAAAATTTAAAATCACGTCAAAATGTCAGAGCATGCAACCTAAATGAAACAAGCCCTGAAAACATGGGTTTTCATATAACTCCTTTATAAAATGTGATATCGAGCAATGAAAATTGGACAAAACATGCATAAAAGTTATTAGCAGAAATCTTTTACGGTAGGCTGTATATGATTCTGCAGACACCTTACAATTCACAAACCAACAACAGACTTATATATCGCACACCATCAACAGACATCTTACATCTAGCATACCACCAACAGGCACCTTACATCTCACACACCATCAACAGACATCTTACATCTAGCATACCACCAACAGACACCTTACATCTCACACACCATCAACAGACACCTTACATCTAGCATACCACCAACAGACATCTTACATCTAGCATACTACCAACAGACACCTTACATCTCACACACCACCAACAGACACCTTACATCTCACACACCACCAACAGACACCTTACATCTCACACACCACCAACAGACACCTTACATCTCACACACCACCAACAGACACCTTACATCTCACACACCACCAACAGACACCTTACATCTCACACACAGCTAGATCCCACGAACATTTTTTAAACACGCATTTTGCTATATAAATAACACATTAAAAGTTTGATTATAAAAAAAAAAAAATTATCTCCCTTGCGGGCTAACGAAGAGCAGACGTAAGAATTATGAAGTTAGATGAGTTACTTTCCTTGTTTTTGTTTTCCCATTATCTTGCAATGGACTTTATATATATATATATATATATATATATATATACAAACAAAACGTTAGGTCTTTCTCGGTCCACCAATTGACAAAGTACCAAAAGCGATGTTTCAAAAATAATAAATTGTATCAATTTCCGAATTACCTGTTGATAAACCGCTACAACCCGCCAGCTGTATAAATCTGTCACATTAAAGCTGTCACAGTAAAGCTGTCACAGTTAAGCTGTCAATTTCTTGCATCTACTCATGAGACATATAAAGACATTGAGCTCAATTAATCTAGCATCAGAAATGAATTAGTGTTAAATGTTGGTGTGAAGTATATGTGGGCAAACATTCACGAATGACTAGATACTTAGTCCTAGCCCTAAGTCTGTGTTACCCACGCAATGAGTAAGCCTCATAGGGCGCCATTTGAAGATTTTGGGGAGGGGGAAGCATTTAGTCTCTGAGGAAAAGTGTTAGTATCTCTACAAAAAAGGGTTGGGTGGGGGGGGGTCTCAATGTCTGGGGACCGGGAACAGGGGCGTCGAAATGGGTTCGGAGGGGGCGGAACGACCAAGGTTACACTTTTTCTTTCATTTTGAGAGGCGGAAATTTCGGCCAACTGCAAAGTTTCTTTTTCGTTCGTGGGAAAAAAAAGGAAAAAAGGGGGGGGGGTAGGATGGCCCACCCCCACCCAAAAAAAAAAACAACAACAAAAGAAAAAACAACTTAGCACCAACCCAAGCTACACCTCTGGTTGTGAGCACACTGTTAATCATAAGACTTCGAAATAAGTTAACCTTTGTCATTGTCTGTCATTTATTTCAACAATAAGACATTTGAATTTTTGTAACTTGTACCCTGCTACGACGTTGTGGCCGTAATTCGCGAAACTGAAACTGAAGGTAACAAAGATTCTTCTTTTTTTTTCTTTTTTTTTTTTAAAGCTCTTCCACTAAGGCAGCGTTTGCCAAACATTTAGGTCATGTGGGCCTGGTGGACAAGTCCTAACATTGACATAGGGACCGGCACCAGATTCAATGTATACGGTATATTTTCTTTTGTATGTGACCATAAATATACATCGTATAGTTAACCGACAACGTAAGCCTTGAGAACCATACTGTGTAGAGGGGGGGGGGGGGGGGGGGGGGGGGGGGGGGGGGGGGCAATTCAAATTTGCGTAGTTACTAAAATAGGTGGAAAGGGGTGAGAAGTTAAGCGCTTTGTAGGTACTCAAGTGCGGCACAGTCAAGATATATTGACTGGGAAACAACTCCCTAGATATACGAGTAGGTGGTGTAGCTGATTGCTAGTTACTATAAATACATTTAAAAAATGTAACTACTTTACAATACCTTCGGTACATTGTTAGGAGAATAGTTTACCATTAGGTTTCTTCACATTTCATTAACTTTGCACTGTGAAAGTAGGCGTGGCTCTGCTTGTGATAGTTTCCCCAGTTCTGTCGAAACCGGCGTTTCTCAAACTGTTCGCTAATGGCACATGACATTGTTTTAGGTGGTCCACAGAGATGAAACAGGTGTCAGGTGGTCCACAGAGATGAAACAGATGTCAGTTGTTGAACAGAGATGAAACAGATGACAGGTGGTCAACAGAGATGAAACAGATGTCAGGTGGTCAACAGAGATGAAATAGATGACAGGTGGTCAACAGAGATGAAACAGATGTCATGTGGGCATCAAAGATGAAACAGGTGTCAGGTAGTCAACAGAGATGAAACAGATGACAGGTGGTCAACAGAGATGAAACATATGTCAGGTGGTCCACTGAGATTAAACATATGTCAAATGGTCCATTAGGATGAAACGGGTGTCTAGTGGTCAACAGAGGTGTAACATGTCAGGTAGTCAGCAGAGATGTAAAAGATGTATGGTGGTCAACAGAGGTGTAACAGATGTCAGGTGGTCAACAGCGGTGTAACATGTCAGGTAGTCAGCAGAGATGTAAAAGATGTATGGTGGTCAACAGAGGTGTAACAGATGTCAGGTGGTCAACAGAGATGTCAACATATGTAACCTGCGTCGCTGAGATTAAATATCGTAAGGGGTGTATAGGTATAAATCATGCTTAAACAAAGTATGTGAGACTCTAATCGAAACTGCGCATCCTTAACCTACGGCACACATTTCGGCATTAGATGGCACGCGTGTCGGAAACTTAAAGCATACTAGTCGAAAACCTACGACACACGTGTCGGCATTAGATAGCACACGTGTCGGCAGCCTACAGCACTTCCTATTAATAAATGACTAAATGAAATGCGTTTTTTTTATGTAAGTCTTTTTTTTTTGGCACACTGAATGAAGAAGAACTTCAACATTGGCGCACTGAATGAAGGATCACACCAACGTTGGCGCACTGAATGAAGGAGCACACCAACGTTGTTGCACTGAATGAAGGAGCACACCAACGTTGGCGCACTGAAGGAAGGAGCACACCAACGTTGGTGCACTGAATGAATGAGCACACCAAGGTTGGCGCACTGAATGAAGGAGAACTCCTACGTTGGCGCACTGAATGAAGGAGAACTCCAACGTTGGCGCACTGGATGAATGAGAACTCCAAAGTGGGCACACTGAATCAAGGAGAACTCCAATGTTTGCACACTATTACAAGAGAGTTGTAGAACCCTGGTCTACAATATAATAGCTATCAATAATTGAAGTTGTCTTATGTATAAGTGTGTGTTTGTGTGTATATGTTTATGTGTGTGTGTGTGTTTATACTGGAAACAGAATGGCGCTGTTCCAAAAGAAATGCCAGTTGTAGATGAATGTGTTACATACATTACGTATCAGTATCAATAGTAATAAGAATAAACAAAATTATTATCACAAATTCAACAAACAAATAATCACAAATTCACCAAAAAACAAATAATCACAAATTCAACAAACAAATAATCAAAAATTCAACAAACAAAAATCACAACTTCAACAAACAAATAATCATGAGCTATCACTACATTTGCTTATAACAGGATTGGCTTCGTCGTCGAGAATATGTTCATTCATTTCAATGAAACTTGCAAAAATGACTTTGGGGTCAGCACTGTGAGAAGCAGTTTGATGAAAATGAAAAAATACAAAATATCAAGTACGCATTGTTTCACACCGCTCGTCGTTTTGTTATTGTCTAGTTACGTCACGCTTTTTAATGATGTGTAGTCGTTCTCCATGTTGTTTTCACTCAAATAAAACGTTGAGCTAACCTTGACCTTGATGATTGTCTGTCGAGTTAGTTATATTTCCTGTGAGGTACCTAGAAATACAATCTTTTCAACACATTTGCATTTTTAAATCACCCAACTGTCAGCTAGCTTCTAATGTATTGGAGTGTTAACTCAGGGGCAACAAGTCATGTGTGTTGCATAAAGCTGAATTTATCCAGTTGTCGAACTTGGTACAGTCTCTGAAAATAGGACTCTGGGACAGACCAAATGTAACAGCACATGCATGTGATACTGTCAAAATAAAAATGAAGCTGCCAGTTAATAAACACAAATAATGTAAGTTGCATCTTTTGTTCTATGTGCCTGAACTCAGTTATAACCTGTTCAGTGTTGACAGTGAACATGTTCAGTGTTGACTATGCGCCTGCTAAGTGTTGACCATGAACCTGGTCAGTGTCTACCATGAACCTGTTCAGTGTTGACCACGAACCTGTTCAGTGTTGACCATGAACCTGTTCAGTGTTGACCATGAACTTGTTCAGTGTTGACCATGAACCTGTTCAGTGTTGACCATGAACCTGTTCAGTGTTGACCATGAACCTGTTCAGTGTTGACCATGAACCTGTTCAGTGTTGACCATGAACCTGTTCAGTGTTGACCATGAACCTGTTCAGAGTTTACCATGAACCTGTTCAGTGTTGACCATGAACCTGTTCAGAGTTTACCACGAACCTGTTCAGTGTTGACCATGAACCTGCTCAGTGTTGACCATGAACCTGTTCAGAGTTTACCACGAACCTGTTCAGTGTTGACCACGGACCTGTTCAGTGTTGACCATGAACCTGTTCAGTGTTGACCATGAACCTGTTCAGCCTTGACCATGCAACTGAGACTGGAAAAAAACGGTTAAATTCAATGACCAAGGTTGTAAAATAAAAGTTAATAAAGGTAAACTTCTGGCAAAAGGAGTGCGGCCACGTGGTCTGTACTAGATGTGTTATTAATGAGTCACTATGACAATGAACATCACTGTACTTAGCCTTGCAAGATTGCATGGTTTGCGTGTTTGTGTGTATATATTAATATCAGTATTTTTCGAGGAATAGCTGTGCTGTAAGTTAATATAGATTTTATTTCTGTTTATTTGATTTTTTTCTTCTGTAATATGAACTTAATAGTATAATTAACTTGAATAGCGTTAAAATCACTACATTTGGTATAGTTTTATTTTTTTTTTGTATACTGCTTTTCAGTCCTTTGTAACGCATCGTTCCTCGAACGAGCCAAATCTTAATACAGATTAAATGTGCAAAACCATCTAACGGTACGTCACAAATGACTTCACGACTAAGCAGCAGCCGTCATGACTGATGCTGGGGAAAAATCTTGATGTCACTTCCCTACAAAGTGTCATAACTGAACACCAGACAAACGTTCTACTGGTTGTACTTGCCAAGAGAGGACGATCCATGGATAGGAACAGGATGGATCCGGGATCCACATATAGCACCGACTGCTCATTTGAATGTCATCTTGCAAAAAAAAAAAGTTTTTGGATCGAGTTACTAACAATGGATTGGCGAGAGTTGCCCCCCCCCCCCCAACCATGACATCACTGGCATCTTTGTGTGTTTAGGATGGATCCGGGATCCCAATATAGAACCGACTGCTCATTTGAATGTCATCTTGCAAAAAAAAAAAGTTTTTGGATCGAGTTACTAACAATGGATTGGCGAGAGTTGCCCCCCCCCCCCAACCATGACATCACTGGCATCTTTGTGTGTTCATGTGAAAGCGACAGTTGATGAACTTGCTGAAATTACCTGGAAAGATGTTTAAAATCTGTGAGTCTGGCTCTTTGTCCACAAGCAAGACAAATGACATTATGAATAACTAACCAACACGTAGGTAATCTCACGAACAAGAAGTAGGTTAACTCAACAACATGAAGGTTAACTCACGAATAAGTTGTAAGTTAACTCACCAACTAGTAGGTTAACTCACCAACATGAAGGTTAACTTACAAACAAGTAGTAGGTTTACTCACCTACAAGTAGTAGTTTAAATCACCAGCAAGTAAGTTAACTCACCAACAAGTAGGTTAACTCACCAACAAATTGTAGGTTAACTTACCAACAATTAATAGGTTAACCCGCCAAAAAGTAGTAGGATAGTGTAACGGACTATGTTTTCACATGAAAACAGAGATGTTTTCACATGAAAACAGAGAGGTAGCATGAGTGAACAGTGAATTGTGTTGACCATGTTTTTTTCCACGGAGAGACAATCAATGGATTGTATTTTGAGATGCAAATGTGAACTCCACGTTTTTGGAGAGTAAAATTATGTTTTTGTCAGAGCGGTTGTTTTCCACGCTTTGCTGGTAATAAAGTATGAGTTGACTGAGATAAGGAGAGCTGAGCGCAGAGCAGTAGAGAACAGTAGCGTGAGAGCTGTGTGATTAGACAGTTGAGCTGAGTTGACAGTAGTGTGAGGACGTGTCTTTCTTAATGATGGAATACTATAGATATATATGTGAAATTACATTCATGCAAGGATTATTTATTAATATTATCAATATAAAGTGTGTTCAATAAAGTACTGTAAGTTTAACCAGGATTCAGTATTCTTATTTGCGTGCCCGGATAATAAGTGGAAGAATGAAGAAGCCTTAGTCGGCATCCTGAAATATCAACATAACATAAGTAACCATACTACTGACATAACCCACAGCATAAGAAATAAGCTCCCACGCCATGTCAGAGTAGATGTGTTACAAATAGCTGACAAACAAGTAGTAGGTGAATTCACCAACAAGAAGATTAACTCACCAACAAGTAGGTTAACTCACCAACAAATTGTAGGTTAACTTACCAACAATTAATAGGTTAACCCACCAACCAGTTGTATTTTAACTCACCAACAAGTATTAGGTTAACCCACCAACAAGTCGTAGGTTAAATTATGAACCAGCACGTAGATTTACTCACCAACAAATAGGTAACTCACCAGCACGTAGGTTAACTCACCAACAAGAAGGTTTACTCACCAGCACGTAGGTTAACTCACCAACAAGTAGTAGGATAACTGACCAACAAGTAGTAGGTGAACTCACCAACAAGAAGGTTAACTCACCAACACGTAGGTTAACTCACCAGCACGTAGGTTTACTCATCAACAAGTAGTAGGATAGCTGACCAACAAGTAGTAGGTGAACTCACCAACAAGAACGTGAACTCACCAGCACATTGATTGCCACCTCTGTAACATCAACGAAGCACGTCCATTCTAATTCGTATCTTGAAAAGCCGTGTCATTAAGTCTTGGAGGTAGCAAACTATTTCTTTGTTCAGGTATATCACGACGTTAGAGAATAAATCATTGACAGATATGCCGCAAGAAGGAAAGAAAGCGGTAGAGGAAAAAACATGATTTTTTTTTTTAATAAGAAAGAGAGAGAGGAAATAAAGAGGAGGGGATAAAGATAGAGAGAGGGGAAGGAGAGATAGAGAGGGAGAGACAGATAGGGAGAGAGATAGATTGGGAGAGAAAAAGAGAGTGAGAGAAAGAGAGAGTGAGAAAGGGACCGGATGGAGGAAGAAAGAATAAGATTGTTCTTTTGGAAGTAGATGAAAGTTTAAAATACCGTATGCGTTATCTTTACATTTTGAAAGGACAAATAAAAGGACGAACAATTTTTTGTGTGTTTTGTTTTTGCAAACACAATATTTTGAAATTCAATTATTATATTTACAAGTAGATATTTTTAAAAAGCTCTCGGTCTTTTAACATGCCCAGTGATAATGTAACAATTTTATTGATGTTTTAACAAATTTATTTATATTGTAACATTGGTATTTATTGATATCTAGCAAAGTGTGTTGACATTTTAACAGTGGTAATTAATATTTTAACAGTGTTATTTGATACTTTAACAAGGCAATTAATATTTTAACAGTGGTAATTAATATTTTAACAGTGTTAGTTGATACTTTAACAGAGGTAATTAATATGTTAGCAGTGGTAGTTAATATTTTAAAAGTGTTAGTTGATACTTTAACAGAGGTAATTAATATTTTAGCAGTGGTAATTAATACTTTAATAGCGGCAACCAATATTTTAACAGTGCTAATCAATATTTGACCAGTGTTAATTAATACTCTAACAGTGGTCATCAACGAGGACGCGACTACTGCTGACCATTGCGAGGACCCTGCTACTGCTGAGAGTTACTGAAACTTTCCAAGATGCCGATGGACACGTCTGTCTTTCTGTGGGTGTTGACAAGCTCGATGTTCCAGGTCGAAGCATCGAAAGAAACTGAAGATAGGGATGTCAAGGAGCAGTTGGTACAAAGTGCAAACGATGGCATTAACCAAGTTTAATGCCACCCCCGGGGGGGGGGAAGATTTATACCACCCCTTCCGCTGAAAAAAACCAACCCCTGTGCCGTTGGCTGAACGTGATGCACCTCACCAAAACGGAAAAGTGCCGCATGGGATTTCCTCTCCCCCCCCCCTCCTTTTTTTTCCCTCACACGCTAATGAGTGCAAATATTATATTTGTGTGTGTGTGTGGAAGGGGGGGGGGCGTCTTTTATCACAACATATGGATGAAATGTTAAGATAATATGAGTCAAGATAATATAAGATAAGATGAGACTCTTACATCGATGTTTATATTGGACATGGATTATACTGGAGGTACCATCTTATATATGAATTTATCTTTTAATCTCAATCTGGAATCTTAATTTAAAAAAACAAAAAAAATTTAAAAACAGCAACTGTTTCTCGCAAACTCAACAAATCAAATACAACTACAAATGTTTGAAATCTTGAACTCATTTTTTTTTTATAAACAAATATTTTTTTTAACGACACGTTGTTTAAATATCTTAACATTGTGGGGTTAAAAAAATATTCAAGTGTCTGTGATTTATTTTCGGCCAAGTACCGAGGTTATATTTTTTTCCCAAGAAAAATTTTGGGGGGGGGGGGTTTGGGGGAAGGCGCCGGCAATAAAGTAACACCCGCCCCGGACGAAGCCAATCCTGGCTTAGCGTTCTCCTCAAAGGCCTTAATGACAATTTCTCTCTTTTGTTTTAAAAGACATCCACAAAATTTACGGACTTCTACGGACAAGAAATTTTAACGGCAACCCTCATGGCAAAAAAAAAAACAAAAACAAAAACGCCCCCCCCCCTTTCTTCCCACTAGCTCACAACCCATTTTTTAATCGCAATATCACAGAAAATATTCACTATTCCCCTTCTCCCCCTTTCCCCTTAAAAAAATAGACACTGCCTACGCCGATGTGGCAGATGAGACATGTAGATTATTTTAAGCGCACGCCATAATTCCCATTAAAGTTCGTTCCATAAGTTAAGGAGGTCGTAGTACGGAAAGTTACACCTTTTCAGGGGCGTGTTTTTGGTGTTGTTGTTGTTGTTTGTTGTTAGGTGAAGAGAACAGCTGGAGTAAAAGAACACAAAAGAGGGGATGACTCGCTCCAATGGCATGGGAAGGGGGGGGGGGTGGACCACAACGGGCGGCAGTTTTTGTGTGTGTGCTGATGTAAGGGGATACCTCTTCGACCAACTGCAGAGTTTTTGCATGGAAGGGGGTGGAGAAAAATCTTAGCTCTAATCTTTCCGGCACTATCTCTACCTACGCCACTGACTTTGTCGCTTTTTACACGGACGTCTTAAATTAGTGGTTGATATTTATGGCTCCAGCTAACAGATGGTACTATGAGTTATGGCTCCAGCTAATAAAAGGTACTTTGATTTACGGCTCCAGCTAACAGAAGGTACTTTGAGTTATGGCTCCAGCTAGCAGAAGGTACTGTGAGTTATGGCTCCAGCTAGCAGAAGGTACTTTGAGTTATGGCTCCAGCTAACAGAAGGTACTTTGATTTTTGAAAACAAATCTTTTTTTTTTTTTTAAAGGGTGAAGCGGATGTTACAGTATTTAACGCGTCAACTTTTCAGCGAATTTTGGATGTATCTTCCATTTCTGTCACAGCACCCATCACGACTGTCAACACACCATCCAACACCATTGTCAACACGAAACCCAAAACAAAAAAGGGATAATGCCACCAATAAATATAAAATTAATAATTGCTGCCTGGGGCGCACCGCCCTCTGCGCACCCCCCCCCTTTTCCTCGCAAACTGCCAAAACCCTCCAGGCGAAATACCTCTATGTATGGGGTGACACCGCCCGTGATCAAAACTGTAACTCTCCGTACCGTGGCCTACAATCCTTAGACTACACGTTGCAGTGATATCATTTGCCCTAGAAACAATGGATTCTACAGCGATAGGTGAATTTTAAATATAATCTGGACAGCGTGTCCTGGAACTAATGCAGTTCAATACTGAAACCTTTACATCAAAGCCACAACGAGGTTGATGAGGAAGCAAATAGCACTGATAGAGATGACTAACTCGACTTGCATTCATGTACTATGGGAAATGCACTGTATACAACGAGGTTGATGAGGAAGCAAATAGCCTTTATAGAGATGACTAACTCGACTTGTATTGATGTACTATGGGAAATGCACTGCATACAACAAGGTTCGAAGGCGCGCATCTAGAAGAAAGAATCTCTTCCGCCTCAATGGAGATGGACACCTAAACTCTTTCCAAAAGTAATCTCGGGACTGTGTTATGACATCTTCTGTTTGACAGTTTCAAACGACAGTTTCAGCACGTGGTTAGACACAATGATTGTATTGTGGTAACAACAGTGGCTTAATGCTCCTAGGAAGCGGGGGTCAAAACTTGGTCGGCTTGTTAACGTTGTTTATTACTGGGGGGGGGGGCGCCACAGTGTACATAGCAATTTAAATAAAATCGGCAAATTCAAAGGGGAGAGCAGCAAATTCAAAGGGGAGAGGGGCAAATGCACCAACCTGCCCTACCCACGTGCTGTTATTGACGGCTCAATAGACACACACCTGTGTGGTTGATAACACAAAAGAAGCCATCACGCATCGCGGTTCAAGACGATACATTCCCTTAAAATGGCCCCCCAAAAAATGCTTTTTGAAAATACGCATGCGTGTTTGTTTGTGTTTTCGGGTGTGTTTGTGTGTGTGGGTGAGACAGAGAGAGACAGACAGTGAGAGAGCTTTGTATACCCAAAAGATGGATGTTCAGAAATCTGATGAGACCATCAGCCAGTACAGCGGGAAGTCAAGGGGAAACAATAAAAACCATCCAAATTATTTGACATCATGAACGAGTAGTCGAAACGAAACAACCTGCGAAGGAACTCCACCAACAGCACAACTATATTTATACATATTTTTGGAATATAATTTTTCAATACATCAAAACAAAAAGGTGGTTGGGGGAGGGGGGGAATGTTTGGGTGTGTTTGTGTGTGTGATAAAGCAAAATACCCTTACTTGCTCCCCCACCCCTTTTCCTGCTCCGACGTCCGATAATACCATATCCGTTAGGTACGACCATAAAAGGTATCGACGCCGTTTTAGGATACGCGCCTGACACTATCGCCAGCGGTTGGGTATAAATACAGCCGTCCCATGGGCTAAAAAAAAGCTGTCTGTGTGATCAGATTGCTGCGACGTGAAGACGTGTGCTGAGTAGCCAGCCAACGGATTGCTGCTCTGTTTTGTCTTGCAGTTGTTGAAGAGGTAAGTTGTAATACATTTCATTGTTTCAGTCTGTTTTGTCTCGCAGTTGTTGAAGAGGTAAGTTGTAATACATTTCATTGTGTCAGTCTGTTTTGTCTTGCAGTTGTTGAAGAGGTAAGTTGTAATACATTTCATTGTGTCAGTCTGTTTTGTCTTGCAGTTGTTGAAGAGGTAAGTTGTAATACATTTCATTGTGTCAGTCTGTTTTGTCTTGCAGTTGTTGAAGAGGTAAGTTGTAATACATTTCATTGTGTCAGTCTGTTTTGTCTTGCAGTTGTTGAAGAGGTAAGTTGTAATACATTTCATTGTGTCAGTCGGTTCTGTCAAATGGCATCAACGTAAGAGGATATTCAAATGAATTGATAAAACAACTAAAATCTAAAAGAATACATAAGGTAAGGAAGAAAAGATTGTATTTTTATTTAGTGGCCAATGTTACCACTTATTATATATAATATATAAGTCTTATTATATTATATATTATTCTTTAGGCACACTCGATAGAATGGGCTATAGGCATACTCGATAGGAACTCTCTATAGGCATTCTCTAATGACATAATCTATAGGTTATAGGCATACTCAATAGGCACTCTCTATACTCTATAGCAGGCCTGCACAACTCAAATTGTAAGGCGGGCCGTAATACTTTATGAAAAACTTGTGCGTGCCAAAAAAATAGGAAAGGACTTTTGCGGGCTAAAAGAAAATAGGACAGAGGGAAAGCTATTAAGAAATTAATGAAAATAAAGAATATTTCGTTACTTCGCGGGCCACAAAGTAGGTGCTGGCGGGCCGCATGTTGTGCAGGCCTGCTCTATATGCATTCCTTTATGACATAATCTATAGGTTATAGGCATACTCAATAGGCACACTCAGTGGGAGCTCTTTATATGCATTATTGAATGACTAACTCAATAGATAACAGGCATAAAGTGGAACTCTTTATATGCATTCTCTAATGACTTAATCTATGGACATACTCAATAGGAACTCTCTTTAGGCATTCTCTGTGTGCGCAATCCCTATAACAGGGTTTCTCAACCTGGGCCTCTAGCACCCCAAATGGTGCGAACAGTGGCGTAGCTGGGGTTGGTGTCACCCGGTGCGGTAAATTCACGGTGACTACCCCCTCCCCCCCCCCCGCCCCCGGCCCTTTTAACTTCAAGAATGGATTTCTTCTCGTTAAAATAAGTCCACAGTATAACAAGGACAAGAACCAAAAAAAACACAAAAAACTTGAAGGTCAGGATGTAAACGTATTTCGCGTATTATGTAAGTAACAATTTTGTTGTCCTTCAGTTGTCTAAGAAGACACCAGCCTGTGCCCAAGGCATGGAGTGGATTACGTGGCTCACTGTTCTGCTGGTCCTGGTGGTGGCCGTGGTGCTGTTTGTCCGGATGATGTCCGCCAACCACAACACCTTCAAGAAGATGGGAATAGACACCCCACCGGGCGCCAACCTGTTCGGACATTTCGCGCTTGGGGTGGAGCACGGCATGTTCAAATGCCAAACCGAGTATTACAAGATGTTTAAGGACCACAAGGTGTGTAACGTTTGGTGTCGTTGTGTAACATTTAACGTCCGTGTGTATTAGTTGATGCCAGTGTGTAGCCATTAATGCTGATGTGTAGCAATTGATGCTGGTGTGTAGCAATTAATGCTGGTATGTAGCAATTGATGCTGGTGTGTAAAATTTGGTGCCAGTGTGTCACGCGTACGTAATGATAAATAGTTGCCATCTGCATTGGGCCTCACGTAAAACAAAAGAAGAAAATACGAGCAAATGATATTTAAAGGTAATTTTAAGAAAATAATGCAAAAATAATGTAACAGTGACACATTTAACCAAATATATTCCCGTCCAAAGGTGTACGGTTGGTACGACATCAGGACGCCCGTACTCATCGTCAAAGACCTGGACATGGCCAAGGACATCATGGTCAAGCATTTCAAACACTTCACCGACCGGCGGGTGCCCGTCGAGCATGACGCCCCGTTCAAGGACAATCTGCTGACCCTGAAAGGCGACAAGTGGAAACGCATCAGGAGCATCATCACCCCGACGTTCAGCTCGGGGAGGCTCAAGAAAATGGCGCCGCACGTCGAGCGCAACGCCAAACTTCTCCTGGAGAACCTGCGAAGAAAGCAGGAGAGCGGGGAGGAGATCGAGCTGCGGGACGCGTGCAGCTGCTTCGCCCTGGACGTCATCGCCAGCATCGGGTTCGGGCTGGACATCAACACGCTGGGGGATCCCAGCAACACGTTTGCCAAGGAGGCGAGGAACTGCACGAACCCCAACATCCTGCTGCTGGTCTCGCTGCTGTTTTTCCCCGAGCTGAGGAAGGTTCTGAGGGCCGTGGGGCTGGCGGTGTTCCCGAAGAAATCCATGGAGTATTTGGCCAGAGCCGTGGATGTGGCGATTGAGGGCAGGCGGCGGGACGGATCGGCTGGGAAGCTCAACGACTTCCTGGATCTCGTCATGAACGCAGAGCAAGAAGACGGAGAAGGCACAAGAGAGCCCCTTACAAGATCGGAACTCCATGTAAGTTAGCCTCACTGCGTCTCACAATTATTCAAGTGAAAAGTAAATTTAATTTTTTCGTGGTAAATTAAAAAAAAAGAAATGAAATTTTAAAAAGCATTCCAAGTATATATTATTTACCTTTTCAAAGTTAGTGAATAAAATTAGTAAAATAATAATTTCAACACTCTTATTTCATAGGGAATAAATAAAAATTTAAATATAAATTATACATTAATAATGGATTTAGTTATATTCTAAAAATCATTTTGGTACTTTGAAGTTATTAATTATAGCTGTTTAGTTTTAGAATATTTTTTCTTTGAGTAACATCCATTAAACATGTTAAATGGTATAAAAAATTCGTTCATCTCACAGTCCCTGTCAATCATGCTTATATTTGGCGGACTGGAGACCATCTCAACCGTCATGTCCTTCACCTTGTTCCTGCTGGCCGTCCACCCCGACTGCTGTCTCAGAGCGCAGAAGGAGATAGACGATAAGATCGGCAAGGAGGCCCCCAGCTACGACAACGTCCAGCAGCTGGACTATCTCGAGATGTGCCTCAGCGAGGCCATGAGGATGGCTCCCCCGGGGTTCATCCTGGACAGGCAGTGCGTGGAGGACGTCACCATTCAAGGGGTCCACATCCCCAAGGGCATGCCCGTCCTCGTCCCCATCTACGCGATCCACAACGACCCCGAGATCTGGCCGAGACCGGAGACCTTTGACCCCGAGAGGTTCACGCCGGAAAACAAGGCATCCCGGCACCCATACGCGTTTCTGCCGTTCGGACAGGGCCCGCGGAACTGCATCGGGATGAGACTCGCTCTGGTGGAGCTGAAGATCGCCCTTTCCACCGTCTTACAGAAGTTCACCCCCGTGAAGTGCAGCAAAACCGTGTACCCGTTCAACCTGAGCAAGACTCTGCTGAAGGCCAACGATGGACTCTGGGTGAAGATAGAAGCGAGAAAATAAGATGGCAGCATTTGGTGGAAATTATTAGGTCTCTCCCAGGCGTTGTATAATTTAATTGTTTCATAGCAGTGGTGACCTTTTTATGCTCCTATTTTTTTATATTTTTTTAATCCATGCTCATTAATTTTGTGTATATTCACACTGTGGGACTTTGTTGTTTAATATGTGTTTGGAAAATAATCAAGTTTGGGAAGAACGTGTGCCACATACATGCAACATACAAACGTGAAATCAATACGATTATGTGTCTCTAACAGACGTACGCACACTTAAAATCTACAAGGATTCAAATGTTCCCAAATACACAACACTGTACCACCAAGAGGAAGACTTCATTGACTGTACTACTTAATTTTAAAAAAAATGATCGGAATTGAATGATTGTGCCTGTATTTAATTTTTACCAGATTGAATGATTGTCCTGGTATTTAATTTTTATCGGATTAAATTATTGTGCCGGTAGTTGATTTTTATGAGATTGAATGATTGTGCCAGTATTTGATGTTTTTAGCATTGAATAGTTGTGCTTGAATTTAATTGTATAGGATTGAATGATTGTACCTCTGGTTAATGTTTATAGGATTGAATGATTGTGCCGGTATTTAATGTTTATAGGATTGAGTGATTGTGCAGTTAGTTAATGTTCCCAGGAGTGTATGATTGTGTCGGAGTGCATTAAATGTTCAAAGAATTGAATGATTATGTCCCGCCGTATTTGAAATCCACAGAAATGAACACTTATGTGTGTGAGGTTTACTTGACATTCATAAGATCGACGAATGAGACAATCATTCAATCATGTATTTCATTGTTCAGAATCCTATTAAATTATAAATTGCTTTTAACGGATTTGTTGAAACTTATATTTTAGCCCCACAGTTCGTTGATTGGAAAACGTTAGGGTACCTCCGCACACCCCCCCCCCCCAAACGTTATGGCATTCCTCAACTATTTCATTGTTCAGAATCCTATTAAATTATAAATTGCTTTTAACGGATTTGTTGAAACTTATATTTTAGCCCCACAGTTCGTTGATTGGAAAACGTTAGGGTACCTCCGCCCACCCCCCCCCCCCAAACGTTATGGCATTCCTCAACGTTATGGTACTCACTCACGTTATGGTACTTCCCCACGTTATGGTACTAACACACGTTATGGTACCCCCCACACGTTATGGTACCCCCCACACGTTATGATGCTCACTCACGTTATGGTACTTCCCCACGTTATGGTACTTCCCACACGTTATGGAACTCACTCACGTTATGGTACTTCCCCACGTTATGGTACCGACTAACGTTATGGTATCCCCACACGTTATGGCACTTCCCCACGTTTTGGTACTTCCCCACGTTATGGTACTAACTCACGTTATGGTACTTCCCCACGTTATGGTACTAACTCACGTTATGGTACTCCCCCACATTATGGTACTCACTAACAATATGGTATTTATTCACATTATGATACCCCCACGTTATGGTACTCACTCATATTATGGTACCCCCCCCCCGTTATGGTACTCACTCACGTTATGGTACTTTCCCACGTTATGGTACTCACTCACCTTATGGTACTTTGCCCAGTTATGGTACTGCAACACGTTNACTAACTCACGTTATGGTACTCCCCCACATTATGGTACTCACTAACAATATGGTATTTATTCACATTATGATACCCCCACGTTATGGTACTCACTCATATTATGGGACCCCCCCCCCGTTATGGTACTCACTCACGTTATGGTACTTTCCCACGTTATGGTACTCACTCACGTTATGGTACTTTGCCACGTTATGGTACTGCAACACGTTATGGTACTCACTCACGTTATGGTACTCCCCCACGTTATGGTACTCCCCCACGTTATGGTACTGCAACACGTTATGGTACTCAATTACGTTATGGTATTCCCCCACGTTATGGTACTCCCCCACGTTATGGTACTGCAACACGTTATGGTACTCAATTACGTTATGGTACTCCACTCTTGAGGCACTTCAAAACGTTATATTACTCCCCGGCTTAATGCTATCGCCCACATTATAATATACCCCAACATTATGATACACCCATACGTTATGGTACACTCCCAGTTTATGGTACACTCCTACTTTATGGTACACTTCCACTTTATGGTACACCACACTTGAGGTTACGCCCTACGCCACCTTAAAAAAAGAAAAAAACTTAAAATAATTATTTGCAATCTTCGCCTAACTTTTTAGAAACCCTTTGCCCACCCTATGGCCTAGCTAGAGTGTCTTTTTGGTGGCCCAATGGCTTAGCTAGAGTGTCTTTTTGGTGACCCAATTGCTTAGCTAGAGTGTCTTTTTGGTAACTCAATGGCCTAGCTAGAGTGCCATTTTGGTAATCCAGTGGTATAGATAGAGTGCCTTTTTGGTTACCCAATGGCCTAGCTAGAGTGTCTTTTTGGTGGCCCAATGGCTTAGCTAGAGTGTCTTTTTGGTGATCCAATTGCTTAGCCAGAGTGTCTTTTTGGTGACTCAATGGCCTAGCTAGAGTGCCATTTTGGTGACCCAGTGGTCTAGAAAGAGTGCCTTTTTGGTTACCCAATGGCCTAGCTAGAGTGTCATTTTGGGGACCCAGTGGCCTAGCTAGCGTGTCCTTTTGGATACCCAATTGCTTAGCTAGAGTGTCTTTTTGGTGACTCAATGGCCTAGCTAGAGTGCCATTTTGGTGACCCAGTGGTCTAGATAGAGTGTCTTTTTGGTTACCCAATGGCCTAGTTAGAGTGTCATTTGGGTGACCCAGTGGCCTAGCTAGCGTGTCTTTTTGGTGACCCCATTGCTTAGCTAGAGTGTCTTTTTGGTGATTCAATGGCCTAGCTAGAGTGCCATTTTGGTGACCCAGTGGTCTAGATAGAGTGCCTTTTTGGTTACCCAATGGCCTAGCTAGAGTGTCATTTTCGGGACCCAGTGGCCTAGCTAGCGTGTCTTTTTGGAGACCCAATTGCTTAGCTAGAGTGTCTTTTTGGTGACTCAATGGCCTAGCTAGAGTGCCATTTTGGTGACCCAGTGGTCTAGATACAGTGTCTTTTTGGTTACCCAATGGCCTAGCTAGAGTGTCATTTGGTGACCCAGTGGCCTAGCTAGAGTTTCTTTTTGGTGACCCAATCGCCTAGCTAGAGTGTCTTTTTGGTAACCCAATGGCTTAGCTAGAGTGTCTTTTTGGTGACCCAGTTGCTTAGTGTAACAGACCAAGTTGGCTGTGATTTTACACACGACACTATCATGTCAAATGGCGTAATAATTGTATTATAACATTGAGACTCCCGAGAAAAAGGGGGAACTATATTTTTCTAGAGCAGAGGTAGACCGCACGCTTTAGTAGAGCGGACAGTGTACCATTTTATCTGACAGTGATCAGACATCTTTTTATTCTCTCTTGAATGGATTATTGAAGCATTGAAGTATTGTGATTCAATTGTGATGTGGAATATTATATAAGAGTGATTATTACATCCTAGAATTATTGCAGGATATCCTCATAGCAAGTCTTATTTTTGCTGTAGTAATTCATATAATAGAGTACTGTACAATTTATTCACGGACGTTGACACCTCATTGTGTGAGAAGACAATTAAGTTTGAGTTAAGGAGAGAGATAATTAGTTACATTACGCAAGTGATAGCGGCAGGCCATCCATCACAATAGCAATAATTAACTATTTTAAATCTTCAATAGATTAGCATGCGTTACACTTAGCTAGAGTGTCTTTTTGGTAACTCAATGGCTTAGCTAGAGTGTCTTTTTGGTGACTTAATGGCTTAGCTAGTGTCTTTTTTTGGTGACTCTTTAGCAAAGCCCAAGTTTTTCCCAAACAGCACAACACGGATTGAGATATCGTATCCCTTGGATGACTCATTCTCATTCATCAAGTGAAATAGCGCAGAAAAAAAATGTGCAGATATATGTGCTGATGTTGCAAAGGCAAGGATTGCCAGCATTGCAGGAGCTACTGCCCTAGGTGAAGAAAATGCCACACAAAAATCTACCAGCAGTCATTGCGTTCTAGATAGACAAGCGCTAGCGTTATGCTCAGTTCACACGATCACATTTTCGTCAAATTTTCATCAAAATTTTGAATGAAAGGACTATTAGTGTGCGCGTAAAATAGTGCATTCATGCTAAACATTGACGAGAATTTGATCGTGTGGACTGAGCATTATGAAAACTGACATCTAGCTTATAGCCAGTGTTTGGTGACGCCATCAATATAATAAACTATATGAGATCCCAACCTCCAAAAAGGACGCTCATCAAACTAATGTATGAATATGTTATCTTAATAAATCTCACAGAAGATGTTTGATGAGTTTAAATTGATGTTGTTCGTGTTCTTCATTGGCCAAAAAAACCCACCAGGAACGTCATTTTGGTAGGGCATTCCCACCCCTCCCCTTTTTTCACCCTGAATTTGTAGGATTTGTTTAAATTGCTATGTACTGAGGCGCCTCTAGTAATAAACTATTTAACATTCCCATAAAATTTTGGTTCCCCCCTCCCGAAAAAAACTGAAATGATGCCCCTGGACGCCCCCCACCCCCCCTTCCTAATAAAACACCTTAAACTCAGGGGGAATAAGACGCACTCGTAGATTTCATATCTCATGGCCAACTGAAAAAATCGTAAAAAAGGTGTCAGTGACCCGCCCTGAAGCTCTAATGCCATGCCCTCCCCCAAGGGAATTCTTATTCGTGACCCTTCCCTCTCCCTAGAGGGTAGGTGCCGAGAACTGGCACCCCATAGATGTTTTGGCCCTAGTGGTGAACCATCTGGCTACCCCATAGATGTTTTGGCCCTAGTGGCGAACCATCTGGCTACCCCATAAATGTTTTGGCCCTAGTGGCGAACCATCTGGCTACCCCATAAATGTTTTGGCCCTAGTGGCGAACCATCTGGCCACCCCATTAACACAAAAGGGATAGCTTCATTTAAATTAGAACTTACATAATAAAGGTGGGGGTGGTTTTCCTACTTTGGACCACCATAGATATTCACATATAGATACAATATATTTATTAATGCAATATACACTACTTTTTAACGCTCCTTAATCAAATCAACTAACTTCATTATGAAGGGATATTTCTATTTTTTTTTACAACAATTTATCATCTTTCTTATTATTATTTTTTTTTTCAAACAAATATTTTCAGAAACTTTTCGAAACTATCATGCTCACCGATATGTCCTGGCTTCAAAGCAAACCTTAAGTCCTCGCACTTGTCTTTACATTCATCGGCTGGGAAAAGATACATCTTCGCGGAGCCTTGACCTTGAGTGTAAAGAACTCTCGTCTTTTCATTGAAATACTATGAGGCGAAATTGTAGGCATACAGTTTATTTTAGTAATTTAAAATGTTTGTTCACAGTAAAATAACTATACAAATTAAATACACGTTTTTCTCTTAGAGTATAGTAAATGATATGAAGCAATAATAGGTCCAGTAAGAGTAAAGTAGCATGTCTAGTAAGTCGAAGATGGAGCTGGCATCAAACTACTGGTTCTCTCTCTCTCACCAATTCAGGAAATAAAATGTGTGGATGTCTCATGAAATTTTCTGTTGTGCTATTAAATGTCCGAATTGCCAGAGAATTTAGCAGTTTCTGGAAACGTAAGAGAGTGCCAGTATGTCAATGATTGTCCCGGATGTCAGGTAAATCTACAAGATGTCAGGCAATGTCGGCGATCTCAGAAAATGTCCACAATGTCGGGAAATCTTTATGACGTCGGGAAATGTCTATGATGTAAGGAAAGGTCAGGAAATGTCCAATATGTGAGAAAATATCTGTAATTTCAGGAATGGTTTCCAGAAAGTAATTAAGAACCGGTTCTTATTAAGGATGTTCTACACTCTTGAGGAAAGTATATAGTAATTTAAAAATAATATTCGATACCCGATTCCCCACAGGTCCAATACATGCCATGTCACAGGGCGCAGCAAGTCAAGAGGAGCATATACAGAAGAAATAACAACTAAAGATTCACAAAATGTTCAGCATTATTTTGGAAATGCCACTTCAAGTGATGTAGTGGATTTGAAATACAAATTGAATGTGCTTCAAAGAATATAATTTGTTTATAGAGTGAAGTTTTTATGTTTAAAAAAAAACCCAACCTAACAATTTTACAATATAAATTAGAAATTATAAAAAAACGTTTTCGGGGTAGGGGGCACATACTAAGGGACAGAAATGTGCAAATCTGGCCTTGATAATAGTCCAGGGACTGCGTTCAGGCCGTGTGAAGGAAATGGTAGCACAAGATAGGAGTAAGCTTGATTTAAAAAAAAAAAAACAACAATAGAACAATCAAATGAACGTGTTGGCTAGATCACCTCCATCAGCAGACAAGACAAGAATCAACACAAAAATGAGCACTTTAAAGACATGTGCTTGATTTAAAAAAAAAAAAAACAACAATAGAACAATCAAATGAACGTGTTGGCTAGATCACCTCCATCAGCAGACAAGACAAGAATCAACACAAAAATGAGCACTTTAAAGACATGGCGTGGGGGGGGGGGAGGGAGGGGGGCGACCATAATTGAGTTTTACCTTTGCAAATATAGCTCCCTTATTTAAAATGATGAGTGTCATGTTTAGGGAAGTAAAACCGTTTGAGGAAATGTGTGGCGTTATTGGAAATAAATTTCGGAGCAGTTCTTTAGACTTCGGATTGTCCGGAATCCTGAAATGATAGGCGTGTCAACAAAGATTGGTAGTGAAATAATGATGGGCGTGTCAACAAAGATTGGTACTGAAATAATGATGGGCGTGTCAACAAAGATTGGTACTGAAATACTGATGGGCGTGTCAACAAAGATTGGTACTGAAATAATGATGGGCGTGTCAACAAAGCTTGGTATTGAAATAATGATGGGCGTGTCAACAAAGATTGGTATTGAAATAATGATGGGCGTGTCAACAAAGATTGGTATTGAAATAATGATGGGTGTGTCAACAAAGATTGGTATTGAAATAATGATGGGCGTGTCAACAAAGATGGCTACTGAAATAATGATGGGCGTTTCAACAAAGATTAGTACTTGGTAATTTAATTAGTTCATTTAAAGTAGTTCATTCAATAAGTTAATTTAGTTTTTCATTTTACATTAGTTCATTCAATAAGTTCATCTAATTTTTTCATTTACATTGGTTCATTTAAATAAGTTAATTCAATAATTTAGGTAAATTAGTTCGTTTAATTAGTTCATTTAATTAGTTCATTTCACTAGTTCAATTAATTAGTTCATTTGCATAGTTCATTCAAATAGTTCATTTACTTGGTGTATTCAATAAGTTCATTTACTTAGTTCAATTATATAATCATTAAATAAGTTCAGTTAATTAGTTCATGTACATTAGTTCATTTACATTAGTTCATTCAATAAGTTCGTTTAATTAGTTTATTTAGTTAGTTTATTTACATATTTCATTTAATTAGTTCATTTAATTTGTTCATTTACATAGTTCATTTTCATTTACAGATTTCATTTACATAGTTCAATCACATTAGTTTAATCACATTAGTTCAATCATATTAGTTCAATCACATTAATTCAATTGCATTAGTTTAATCACGTTACTTCAATCACATTACTTCAATTCTAATAGTTTATTATCCATGGGAAAAGATAGCTTTACCACTTTTTAAATGAAGTCTTTCATTTCAGTAATCTTACCACACTACCCTGGCATCCTTCTGGCTGGTCAGTTGATTGATGTTTGACCAGTCAGCCAGGTCATTGATGTGTTGGATGGCCAGCACATTGGACATCATCTCACTTCCCAGAGAGGAAGCCAACAGCTGGTGGTTATCGGCTATGGCCTGTTGCAGCTTGGCCAGCGTTACTCTGGCAAAGGTGGTCTGCGACAACAAGACAAAATGTGGCCAAATCATTTTATTGAAGAGATGTAATCTGGGAAAGAAGTAAAAGAAGTAAATCGCGGTTTGTTGGGGGGGGGGGGGGGGTGGCGTATATTTTAAAAATTAGTTTTTGGGTTGGGCTTGCATGAAGTAGGATTTTGGGGTTAGTGGTAGTAATGAACAATGCAATGAAGTATGTTTTTGGGTTTGGGATACTAATGAACAATGCATGAAGTATGCTTTTCGGGTTGGGGGTAGTAAAGAACAATGCATGAAGTAGGCTTTTAGGGTTGTGTTACTTGTGTAGTCATGGAAAATGCAATGAAGTATGTGTTTGGGGTGGGAGTAGTAATGAACAATGCAATGAAGTATACTTTCGGGGGTGAGAGTAGTAATTAACAATGCAATGAACTATGTTTTTGGGGTTGGGGGTAGTAATGAATAAGGCATGAAGTTAGCTTCTGGGGTAGTGATGAGCAACGCATACCCTTTTCAGGGTTGGGGATAGTAATGAACATAAACTAATGCAAATGAACTTTGGTGTATTTATTTGCAATAACAAAGGAGATCTCTAAAGTTTTTTTCACTGTGCCTCAATTATATAATCATGGAAGTGCCTCAGTTATTTAATCATGGAAGTGCCTCAGTTATTTAATCATGGAAGTGCCTCAGTTATTTAATCATAGAAGTGCCTCAGTTATTTAATCATGGAAGTGCTTCAGTTATATGATCATGGAAGTGCTTCAGTTATATGATCATGGAAGTGCTTCAGTTATATGATCATGGAAGTGCCTCAGTTATTTAATCATGGAAGTGCTTCAGTTATATAATCATGGAAGTGCTTCAGTTATATGACCATGGAAGTGCCTCAGTTATATGACCATGGAAGTGCCTCAGTTATATAATCATGGAAGTGCCTCAGTTAAGTAATCATAGAAGTGCTTCAGTTATATAATCATGGAAGTGCTTCAGTTATATAATCATGGAAGTTCCTCAGTTATATAATCATGGAAGTGCCCCAGTTCACTCTTGAGATAATTATTAACATCATGTTGATACGCTTTAATTAACATATCTACTGCTTGACGTTATGTTAAAAGAATTGAGTGCGACGAAAAAAAGAACCTAGATTCTGGAGACAAAAGCCCAGAAATATAGACAAGAAAACCTGATGATAAAAACATAGGAGTGGCACCACTGGACAGGGCGGTTAACGATTGGTATTGAGACCCAGATAAAGTATCCTAATTAGATTTAGAGGTTGACCAACGGCCGCTGTTGCTCAACTTTAAATAAAGGATGCCGGCTTTTAGGCCATGAAATTAAATAAGGATAAACCTGCTAAATTTTAATTTTAAGGGAACGAAATATGAAAAAATGGGTTAAACAATAGAACACAAAAAAAAAAATAAAAAAATAGAACGAATTAAAGCATGAAAAAGATAGTTTAAAATATTTTATTTTAGGCCCAGGTAGATTGTGAGGCCCTATTTTATGGGCCTATTTAGCTAATAGGTAAATCCGGCACTGATGTGAGGTACCTTTTTGAGGTGTCTGTGTTAGATATCTTTAAAAGGTCTGCACTTGGGTCGGTGGGACATACCTTTGCAACGTGTGGACGTGGGTCAGACTGAGAGTCTGTGAGCACGATTCTCTGTTCAACCTTCAGTTTAGTGACGTTGTGAGCTCCAAGGCAGCCCCGACAAACCCAGTCAAGGCTAAAGAGCGGATTCGGTATGATGCAGTTCTCTACAGGGACGTGTGTACATCGCAGAAAATGATACTTAATGGTTTAATGTGATACAATGGAATTTAAAATAAATGATGTGGTGTAGTGTAATATGGAGGATACAAAAAAAAAATTCAATTTGAAGCATGCGTTTGTTTTCGGAAAGCATTTAAAAAAAAAAAAATTAAAACTTTAAAATTGAAAAGCTAGAAATGTTTTACGGTTTGCTTTGGTAGAAAGACATCAAAGAAAAGCTTCGTAATGAATAATTTTTTAAAAGTTAAACAACTTTTGAAACAAGATTTTTGTGTTTTTTTTATGTCGTTGATATGTTTCTGGAAATCTCGAATAGATATGTCTATATGTCTATTTCAATGTTTGGGACATATGAGATTTATGCGCTAATATTTTTTTAACAATCTAAAATATTAGATCAATTTTTATGTTTAGAATTGTCACAGATAAGAATATGTGAGTTACTTATAGGAGACAAGTAATATGGTTAATATTTTTTCGTGTAATATACATAATGTTGGGACTTGGGGGGGGGGGGACTGGCCAATCAGAGTTTTCGGTTCGATAATGTCGTTAGTTTTAGGATAGAGAGGAGAACGGCGGAATGAACATCGACGGTTGACATTGTATTGGCATCAAGATTTTCAAGTGAAAGTAGAAGAAGACTATCTTATGTATGATTAAATAGCAATTGAAATTCGTGTTACGTCATTCCAAGTATCTTCATATTTTTGTGAAACGTAATTAATATTGTGACTGTCGATATTTTAAAAATCAGTCACTGTTTGAGCCCACATCGCCTCGGGTATTATTTATCACGAAATAGAACAGTGACAAGAATAGAAACAACATGTTCACCATTTCCTGAATTTTCGTTAAAAGACTAAAACAAGTTATTCACAAACGATTTATTTATATTTTTTTTAAAAGCCTGATCAACCTACCAATTAAACTTGTATTCTTATGTAATAAATTCATAGCGCGCAACAATTTTCGACAATGCCTGATCAATTGGTAGGGGAGCTCTCTCAGCGTATTCATGGAGTCTTCAGCATGGTAGATGAAATCGTCCACCAAAACCACACCCGTCACCGCAAGAAGGCAAACGAACGCGCCCCACATCAGGACAGTTTTCCTCCCCTCACCGCTGTTGCCACGGGGACGGTGAGGTGAAAAGCGTTCCGCCCCGCGAACAGAAGTTTTGAGCCCGGCGACATTCAGAGACCTATTGAACAGAAACGTATCGGTGAGGCCAAATCTCGGACGGGTCTTCGGGTTTTCCCTCTCAGTACGTCCTCCCTCTGCAGGCTCTTCGTACCCGTTCTTATCACCTTCATGGGCTTGACCTCCTTCATGGGCTTGACCTATGAATGTCGTCTCATCACCTCCATGGACTGAACCTGTTTGCTCAATCCCATCGCCTTCATGGACTTGACCTTTCTGTGCAGCCTCATTACTTTCGTGGACTTGACCCGTTAGTGTAGCCTCATTACCTTCGTGGACTCGACCTTCCAGGGAAGATTCATTACCTTCATGGGATCGTTCTCTACGGTCACTGATTTGGTCCCATTTGTCATTCTTTCTGTTCGTCAAAGTAGATTTCGCCAGCTTTAAAACGGTTTCCCATTTGTCCTGATGCGTGTCCTTGAACGTGTCCAGGTCGCCAAGCCAAGCATCCATTGTTGTTGGTTTGAAGGAAGGTCCTAGCAGCAGAGTCGAGTCATGGCTAGAGGGTGACGCATCTGATTCAGAAATAATCGATTATCTTTTTGTTTTGTTTAAATAACTGACGTGGCGATTCTGTTTAAATAAAAGTTCGCAGATTTTTGCAGAGGCGTACCACTTGGTGGGGAAACTCTCAGAAGTGCTACCCCAACACACCAACAAACAAATTTCAAACTATTTTAAATATAAATCCCAAAGTCAGTGGGGCTGGAAGGGGGCTTAGGGGGGCGAGAAGCCCCAGGTAGCACTTTTTTGTAATATACGGGACGGGGGGGTCACTTCCAGGCGAACTGCAGTGTTTAACCTAGGAAGGGAGGTACCACAATTTCTCGGCCCACCTCGGGGGGCACTTACCCAAGCTACGCCACTGCCCAAACTGCCCCCAACCCCCACCCCTTAAGCATCTCCCTAGGTTAGCCACTCAATTCAAGTCATATCTGTAGGTTACAAGTATCGAAGTTTAAATAATCGATTCTTATTAATTTACACATGACTGTGACAGTGGTGGTCTAGTTTACACTTCTTAACATTACAACAGATGGTTGTTGAATATTTTGTAATTAGAGTTTTTATTCGTTGCAAACACTTCGGTTGTTGTTTTCAAATATGTTGTTTTATTAAAAGGGCTCTATAAAAAACTTAAAGTTTGTGCTATTATGATGTTTGATGTTAAAAAATCAACTCACCAAATATTGATTGTATATTATGTTGAGCTAGATAGTGGCCGTGCGCAGATGAAAATTATGTTCTTCCGAACTTTTTAAATTCATAAGTTGGCTTTATGTAAAGTGTTCATAGCAGAGGTGTAGCTAAGGGGGTGGGGTGGGTAGGTAGGGGGCAATGCGTGATCTTCCCATCGGCTAAAGTTACATGACAGAACATGCACTCAAGTCAGGGCCGGCTTAACGACATAGTAGGCCCTGGGCACAGCAATTCACTGGGGCCCTCTAGCAACACAACACACCTGGGCCGTGAGAAGGGGGGGGGGCACTCGCCCCATGTTCAAACAGTTGGGGGGGGGCAAACAGTTCCTGCTCCCCACCAACTGGGAAAGTGGGAATTTTTAAATCTAATTAAATTGTCAAAATCTTTCAATATTCCTTAACAATATGTTAAGCATTAGAGTGAGTCTCCTAGAAAGGGGGGGGGGGGCTCCCTACGAGCGCGGCGCCCTGGGCCAGTTCCCCCTAGGCCCCATACCTTAAGACGGCACTGACTCAAGTAACGTACTTTATTAATAATCTCAATGGGAGCCCCCCCCCCCCTAGGGGGGGGGGGCTCCCTCCGAGCGCGGCGCCCCGGGCCAGTTCCCACTAGGCCCCATACCTTAAGACGGCACTGACTCAAGTAACGTACTTTATTAATAATCTCAATGAGTGCCCCCCCCCCCCCAATTCACACACACTGTACCCAGATTCTCAACCACACACTTTTTTCACGCCCCTGAACTATATAAATATCATTGTGACGCGCTCCCCTTTTTTAAACCGTAGATTTTCTAACACCATATTGAAAATGAGACCATCTGTTTATGTTTGCTGACATTGACATATTAAATGTCGTTACCATCAATGCTAAGGTGTTTAGGAAGCGATTATTGAGAGGCGAGGAGTGGGTCGTGGGGGGGGGGAGGGGGGCGTGGCTTGTTGTTTTGTGTTGGCGTGGCTTGTTGTTAGTGTGTGGGCATGGCTTGTTGGTTTTTGTGTGGGCGTGACTTGTTATTTTTGGTGGGGCGTTACTTGTTGAGTGGTGGACGCCAACCCACCCCCCCCCCCCCAACTAGACCATCGCCTTGTGGGATACCAGTCATGGTGTTGGTGTTAAATGCGTTTGTTCAGTATGAATATTAGTAAAACAAAAATGTACAGTTAACCTTTTTTAATTTTTTGTTAGAACACTGTTGTTGACTATTCAATACTGAAAACAATTATGCTAATGCTAACAAACTATTTCCCATTTGTCAGCACATTAAGTTATCAAATCCTGTGACTTTTCACAAGACGAATTTTAGTATAGAGTAAAGAGTCGAATCATTATTTGTTGGGTTTTAGTTTATGTAATTCCGTTTCTCGTGAGCTCGGCGTGGCTGTGCTGGAGGTGGTGGGGGCGGGGGGGGGGGGGGGGGGGCGTGTTCTGTGCGGGCGTGCCTTGTTATTTCTGGGTATTGTTGTACAAGTTTACCGATAACTCTATTAATACAAAGTATTAAGGACCTCAATTTGGTCACTGGTAATAACGGGGGAGGGGGGCTTGTTCTGTGCGGGCGTGCCTTGTTATTTCTGGGCGTGTTTTGGTAATTGTGAGAGGGAGTGCCTCGACTTACATGTGGGCGTGGCTTAAATGGTGGATATTTACTTTAAACTTGTGTTTCATTATCTCGATGCGTCTGCTCAGGCTTTTGTCTGCCCCTGCCTTAGTCTTAGTTATTTGGAGTAGGTCCTAGTTATTTGGAGTAGGTCCTAGTTATTTGGAGTAGGTCCTAGTTATTTGGAGTAGATCCTAATTATTTGGAGTAGGTCCTAGTTATTTGGAGTAGGTCCCTAGATATTTGGAGTAGGTCCTGGTTATTTGGAGTAGGTCCTAGTTATTTGGAGTAGGTCCTAGTGAATGGTAGTAGGTCCTAGGTATTTGAAGCAGGGTCTATTTATTTTTACTAGGTCCTAGTGAATGGTAGTAGGTCCTAGTTATTTGGAGTAGGCCCTAGTTATTTGTATTAGGTCCTAGTTCATTGAATTAGATCCTAGTTATTTGTATTAGGTCCTAGTTATTTGTATTAGGTCCTAATTATTTGAATTAGGTGCTAGTTATTTGTATTAAGTCCTAGTTATTTGTATTAGGTCCTAGTTATTTTTATTAGGTCCTAGTTATTTGTATTAGGTCCTAATTATTTGAATTAGGTGCTTGTTATTTGTATTAGGTCCTAATTATTTGAATTAGGTGCTAGTTATTTGTATTAGTTCCTAGTTATTTGTAGTAGTTCCTAGTTATTTGTAGTAGTTCCTAGTAATTTGTAGTAGTCGCTAGTTATTTGTAGTAGTAGTAGGTCCTAGTTATTTGTAGTAGTAGTAGATCCTTGTTATTTGTAGTAGGCCTATTAGTTGTATTTTTTTAAATTCAATTCGTGTTTGATATTTAAAACAAATTCATTTAGTTTCTATGTCTTTTTTTAAAGAAGGAAACAATTATTAAAGAATCTCTTACTTGAATTTCTAGCTTATATGCATTTTGCCTTCAGACTTATTTAGCCTAACATACATTCGCCCTACAGATGTATGGGCCCTAACCATTTGCCATTTTTGTGCTTGCTTGAGCGTTGAAACAAGTTATGTAAACATTAGTGTGGACATCCTTGGTGAAGAGGAAGCAAGTGTACAATGTGTGGACAACTGGTGAGCGTCATTCGAATGTCAGGATTTCATTACAATAAACATTGTAGTAATGAGCACGGCCCACCCATCACCATGGTCTTCTTATTGAATATGTCATTGATGAGCACTAAATTAGAATTAGGGTTATCATTAAAGAATTGTCACGCAGATAAGAGCGCTATTGATTGCCAGACCGTTCAGTAGCTAAATAGCTTTAACGTATGGGTATAATAGATGGAGTCAGACTTTGTGTATTCAACATTATATCCATAGTCAGAATTTGTGTATTGAGAAATTAAAGACATGATTGACAGACATTAATGCAGCAGACAATAGCATACATATTTATATTTCTTGTATTCGATATGAATAAAATTAAATATTAAATTCTAAAACAATAAAAAAATGAATCCTGAATTTAAAAACAAATCCATGGATGTCTACTTAAACGATATTGCCAGATTTTTTGATGAGCACGCCGCAGGAGGAAAAGACTGGGCTCTGCTTCTTGGCAACGTCTGTGCAGCTAAAGGCGATGCTGGCCTGGGAGATCTCACCGACGACGTCAGCAAGCGTCTGGAAAATTATAGTGCAAATGCATTGGATGACGCCATAAAGGTCAAGCACGACACCAGGGTCAATCGTGAACGTGCAAATGACCTCGGAAGTAATTCAAGAAGCACGAAAAATGCGACAGGAAAAGTTCCAGACGATGAGGGTGATTTCTGTGTTAGGAGTTCCCCAACCGAAGGTCATGGTCAGAAGAAACGTCATACGAGACAATTGCGTTTGTTTCTGCACGTCATCTGGGGGTTTTTAGTAGCTGGCTGTGTTATTTATTGTTTGGAAAAGGTTGACCAAATTTGGCCAGCCGGGACATACCGATTGTGCAGCGAAGCAGATTATCAAGCTATGAGGTTTTCTCGCAAGCTGCTGCATCGGCTGAACATCCTGACCAATTATTCTTTAATAGGTACGCTTTTAATGGTTGTGTATTGAATAGGTACGCTTTTAATGTTTGTGTGTTGAATAGGTACACTTTTAATGGTTGTTTACTGAATAGGTCTGAGGCCAGTGTTATGTCCAGTCTCCTATTTAAGATGTGTGATGATGTCGTCCCTAGAAAATCCCCCCCCCCCGGGGCCAAACACATTTTTTTATCTCCCAAAGATTAAAAATGTTTAATGTTTTATTTTTTTTGGGTTTTTTTGGTATTGTTTTTGTCTTTTGGCTCCACCGTTAATATGGTGCCAATGATCTATGTGAAGTTAGCATATACAATCTTTAAAAAGAAATACATTTTCTAGAGTGTACTGTAGTAGTTACCCTTATATATAATATATATTTTGTAAATCATTTAATAAAAAAAAAATTTAACAGCAGGCGAGTGCATCATTAGCAACCCTTTCTTCAGAAACTATTCACAGTGTGCCAGGTGTCTGGCCATAGAAGAGTTACGGAATCAGACGAGACGAAAGAAATTTACTCGCCTTGACTTTGACCGAGACACACTCAGCGCTCCCATCATTCTGAAGGTAGTGGATGCTAGTTCAGGATTTTATTGAGTCTGGTTTCATGTATGTTTGTCTGGGTCAAAATCCTCCAATCATCCATATTAGATCCACATGTGCTGAAACCTCTTTCTGATTTAAATAAAAAACAGCGTACATGTGTACTTTCGTTGATCATATTATCGTATGACTTTTGAAGCTTTGACTTCACCTCGTGACGTAAACACCAAGGGTTAATGCAAACCGGGGCGTGTTAAGATTTTTGTGCCCCCCCCCCTTTTAACAAAAAAATACCTTGTATTTGGCTGAAAAAGTCGCCCTTCAATATAAAGAAAATTCTCCCCCCCTAAAAAATACCTTGTAGTTGGCTAAAAAAGTCGCCCTTCAAAATAAAAAAAATTCGCCCCCCCCCCCGAGATCGAGCGCCCCCTCCCCCCCCCTCGAAATACGTCAATGTAATCCACCAGATTGTATTGTGAACCATCAGATTATATTGTGAACCATGTCATTGTATTGGGAACCATCAGAGTGTTTTGGGAACCATGTCATTGTATTGGGAACCATCAGAGTGTATTATGAACCATGAGAGTGTATTGTGAATCATGAGCTTGTTTTTTGAAACATCAGATTGTATTGTGAACCATCAGATTGTATTGTGAATCATCAGAGTGTATTGTGACCCATCTCAAAACTAAAGTTCTAATAAGGCGGTTCTTTCAATTGACACGTAACATTTTATCCTTGTTTTCAGAATTCAAGCTCTGGCGTCACCCTGGACATGCTGCGCAGCTCTTTCTTCGATCATCTGGATGACCTCGAACCCCAATACGGTAAAGGCTTTCTCTCCAGCATACTTGAAATTCAACACGTCCAAGATTTAGCTGACCGACATAACATAGATCGGATGGTGGCTGACGGCGAGGCGATAATCACGTGGTCAGTGCTTTGTTGTACACATTTAGTGTTTGTTGTACACATTTAGTGCTATGTTGAACACATTTAGAGTTATGTTGTACACATTTAGTGTTTTGTTGTACACATTTAGAGTATGTTGTACACATTTAGGGATATGTTGTACACATTTAGTACTTTGTTGTACTCAGCATCGCAGCCTGGCCCCGGAGACCCTAGAGCACCTGTTGACCGAATGTCCCTCACTAGATCTCCCGGGGGAAGCCAGGGCGGTTGGAGGACCCTTTGTGAGGAAAATGTTGTATGGCTCAGCTCAACAGATGGAGTTGATAGCTAATGTGCTAGCCGGGGTTATAAGAGAGTAATCTCAGACCCTCACCAGAATATGTGTGTTAGTTAGTAGATTGAACTTTCTTATTTTGAATTTTAATGTATTAAAACGTTCTTCAGATAATTACAAATAGCCTCTTCGCTATACTTAAAATAAATCCACAGACTCTATTTTAAATTGACGAATTATGATTATTTTCTATCCAAAACTAGTACCAAAACATAGAATTGGCATGATGATCGAAATGCTAGTACACAAAAAAAAATTCTTAGCTTTCTACTGGATTCTCTTCTAAAATAAAATTAATAATATAAAAGTATGAGTGAAAATAGATAGGGCAGTTTGTTTATTATTCTGATATTTAAAAGAGAAAAGCAGTTGGGAAGTTAATAATAATAAATATCGGCAAAGTATTTAAAAAAATAAAAATCTATTATTCAGGAAACTTTGTAACAAGAGTAGCGCATTTAAAGAAAAAAAAACAAAAAAACTTTCGATTTAATAATAATTGATGAAACGTGCACTATTTGTATCCGCCCTTTAGATTCTAAATTATAAAAAAATATGATGCCATCATACAATTTATAATTAACTCCTATCACTACTTTCAAAGTCATGCTTTTACAATGAACTATAACTTGAAAACAGATTGCACATGTTTGACTCTTGACTAAACGTGTTGTCATCGGCAATGAGTCTGTGCCAAGTTTCAGCTCGATAGGATGACTTCCGAAGATTTTTGTCACAAACACGAACAAAAGCGAAGTTAATATAAAGGATACAAAAAATCAGTGCTAATAAAATTCTACATAGGTTTAAGGGAGCAGATTGCATTATTTTATCCACCACTAGGCACCTTCAATGTTTATTCTATCCAGTAGAGTGGACAGAGTTTGTGACAACCTGTGTGGTCATTGACTTTGCGCCACCCTAAAAGTCACGAAATCATAACATATTAAAAAAAAAAAAAAACAGATTCAGATATGATCTGATAGAAGTGGACCGAAAATGCCCCGCCCCCCCCCCCCTTTTAAAAAAAAATGGCGCCCAGTGCGGATGAAAAGATATCGATGGAGGCCTAACTAGGGACAAACAACCCTAACGTCAAGTTACATGAAAAAACTGCGTGCAGACGACATCGTCGTCAAGACGAAGTGTTTCATCGGGTGTCAGATGACGAGCAGAAGTTGGCTTTCTAGATTTAACAGTAACGTTTGAGAGAATTTAACCACAAGCCGTGACGACATGACTGAAGTGTTGTGTTGTTTTATTCTTGTAGGGTCACACAGCACCAGCCATCGTTGAAGGTACTCAGAGCTTTGTTTCCGAAGCAAAGGGACATCCCCGGGGACCTGTATCAGTCCAGAAAGATGGTGTTCATCATGTTCGGACGTGCCAAGAATTACAAATTTGTAAGTTAAAAATAAATAGTATCTTACGAGTGTATTCGGCTGTGTAAGTTTAATATTCGGCCGTGTAGTTTCAAAATGACAGTTACGTTGTATTGTTTTCCTGGACATTCAACATTTTAGCGAAATTCCGCCAATCGGAAAATGACATTTTGATTTAAGTGTGTGGTTTAAGGCACAGCTCTTATTCAAGTCCATGGATGACTCAGATATTGCAAGTAACAACATAAATGAAATATTCATAAAACTCTAAGAATGCACTGTTGCTGCCACATGTACTGCTACTGTCACATGTACTGCTACTGTCCCATGAACTGTTGCCGTACGTCTTCCACAGGACTCCTTCGTTCCAACAAAATTCATGTACACGCAAGGGCTAGGCTCTACGACGTTGCTCCTCAATCCAGAACGTATCTGCCTTAACGGGTGTAAGCCGTTCATGATTCAACTAGACCCCGGTGACGTTGGTGAGTATTAATTCTAACGTCTGATTATCTGTGTGATTCACGGCGTGTTAGTGATTACGTCACAACATTTATTAATATTAGAGTTGGAGAACCCCCCCCCCCCCCCCGGACTATCCTCCATTTTAAAAATATCTTTTTAAACCAATATTCGATTTTTTAAAGTCTGGACCCTTGGTTTCTTTCAGCCAGCGCTCCGGGGGGGGGGGGGG